>APFE031661313.1:71626-111765 GCA_000404065.3 Pinus taeda
CCTTAATCTTCATTTTCATCATTTTACTTAAATTTTTAACATTACCATGAAATGACTCAGGATGTTTGAGAGTGGTTTCGGCCTCATTGGATTTCATATGGAGAAAGTAGAATTTTAGATTTCATTCAAAATTCAGCAGACTTATCAGTTTTTCAGGATTTCAGGATTGGAGGATTGCAATGTTTCCATTGAATTTTGTCATGTATTAGGGTATGGAACTCGTATTTAATCAAGAGCACCAATTCCTCTATGTACCTTGATGTTAGTGACATTGGTTGTCGAACCCCTCTGGGATTCGCTCCCAAACTAGGAGCTTTTGAAAATGTCGCTCCCGCTCCCGTTTTCGCTCTCGCTCCCCACTTTCGCTCGTGCTCCCAAGTAACACTGAGCCAGATGATGTTGGCAACTCTAGCAGTAGCCAGTAGTACTGGTCACAGACTTTTGTTGTAGAGGCCATTTGTAGCCTCCTTGGTTATGTGTTTTTGTTTTGATCTCTATATCATCATCGTGTATGTATTGGACAGTGCATTGGGTGCCATTTTGATATAATCGATATATTCATGAGCCTACTTTGATCATATGTTGTCTTCTATCTATATTCTAATGCTGTGTGTTTGGAAACATGAATGAAAATCTTTAAAATTATGTGTTTTTATAAAAAATAAATATTTAATGTATTTTTTACAACGACCGAGTCATTGAAATCGAACCGGCCGAGTCGATACCGAGTCGGAGTCGGAGTCGGAGTTGACTCTCGGCCGAGTCGGAGTTTTAAAACATTGCTGTCAACTAGGGACTTGTTTCCAACAACAATTCTTTTGTGGAGATCATGGTGCTATCAGTTGCTAGTAGGGCTCCTCCTTTCAATGTGATGAACATCATCTTCCTCATTATGGAGCCTTCATCTTTTGTAGGGCATCGACCATCCATCACTTTCCTTCAATGAACCATAGGGTTGAACCATTAGTCATGTCATTCTTCCTTCCATCGGAAAGTGATCTTCCAGTCCACATCCGGCTTTTCTTCATGCAACTACCTCTTCCAGGCCACGTTTCTTTTAGGGTCTTCCATCCAATCACATGAGTGCTAGTTGTAGGTGACATCCACAACTCTCTTTCAATAGCCCTGTTTCAAACCAAACCAAATGTTGTTCAAAAATCAGAAATGAACATCAAATCAAAGTTACCTTTTATGATGGCCTTTGATCCATACATTTGCTTCTTGCAACATCATCATCCTGCACATTTGCAAATACATCTCCAAGACTTTTAATGTCAAGGGTCTTCTTTCTTTTTCAGACTTACCTTCCTCATGGAGATGTCATACCAGATCCTTCTAGTCATTGGATGTTGATTCCTTATCTTATGTGACCATAGTTGCATCTAGCATGAACTCTTTTCTTCACATATTGCTCCTCAGGAACTTCTATACATAGTTCCTTTATTTTTGTCAACCACCTCATATTCCATATGAGGACATATTATGTTCATTTCATCTTATCAATATGTGAACTAGCTTAAGGCACATACTTTCATGCATTTTTCTAAAGGAAGAGTTCCTTCTTCTTCGATCATGCTCATGAGATAGAGCATTCAACCATGCTATCTATCATATATACATACCTTTTTTTTTCCTTTTGGTCATCTAGACTTCTCTTGGCAGCTTCCTTTCCTTGCTTGAAAATACTTCAGCCATGCTGCACTCCTTTGTCATCATACTGTTATCCTTCTAAACAATGGATCCCACACAAGGCGGAATGTAGACCATTAGCGAGACACTTGCTTTTTCCAAGTAGAGGTGAACCTTCTAATGAAGATTCCATTGGAGGATCTTGATTGTCCTCTTCCTGCAAATGCTCCTTTCTATAGATGATGTATGATGATTTCCTTCTATCTTCTATCAAGCTAGATGGTTTTCTTCATATATACTACTTATGCTTTCAATGAGGTTACCAAGAGCTACTTTCTTTCTATGTGGACTGCTACAACCATGTAGATTCCTACTTCAGCTATTCTTTCAAGCTTTTATAATGATGTCATGAGTTCTTGCTTCAATCGTATGCTTCTAATATGATGCCATCTTCTAATATGCTTACAATGCTTCTTGATAGTAATCTTTAAACCATGGTAGAGGTCTTTCTACTTTTCCTTGCTATGTACCAGGTATCCATAGCTCCATAATTATATCATGAATTTTTCTAAGGATCAAGGGTCCTTACAGTTCCTGCCTTCCATCATGCTTTCCAAAACAGAGGATCAAACCATCCTCCCTTTACTTCCTATACCTGCAACATTCATTGACAAGTATCCCCAAGCAAAGTGTAAGATACAAAAATATGATGTCAAGTTGTGTTTCTAGGGTTTTCATGCAATCATGAGGGTATTCTAAGGTTTCTTAAGTTCAAATCCTAGATCAGATTATTTTCTCTTCATGACATACTAGGGTTTATCCTATGCGCTAGAATACTAACAAACCCTAGAAATAAAATCATAGAGAACAAGTACCTTAAGATTAGGGTTTCTAATTACTAGGGCTTCTCATGAACCTTTTAGAGTTTACAGTCCAAGATACTGAAACAACCACAAACCCTAGAGCCATAACTTCTACCCTAAAACATCTTATGTTAGATCCTTAATAAAATATGTCATACATACCTTATGATTACGTACCTTCGCATTTAATGACCATGGAGGCTGTTTACAAAGGCTGCAACAACTTTTGATTTTCACTAAAGTTGCTCTTACCTGTAATAGACTGCCAGCTCAGGCTGAATGCCTTTCTGTACTGAAAGAAGATCACCATGTTTTCTTCGGATGTTGTTTTAGATGCAAAAACTCTTTCTGCTATAGGACTTCAAGATTTTTCCTTTAACTGCAAAGCCATCTTAAGAATAGGCTTCATATACGTGACAAAGATGTTTATCCTCTGGCTAGTGTACTTCCTTACACTGATATATATATACTGAATGTTGAATTGCAACTCCTTGCAGTGAAAATACTAGCTTACACAAATATGCTCAGCACTGCTCTCTCATTATAACTTTCTTGAACCTAGAATTGATTTGAAGCACAAGCTTCAAAATTGCTTTTCTCAAGAAGACTTTTCCAAATTTGAGTATACTCAGAACTTGTTCTTCTCACATGTATTCAGAACTTTGCTATTGCAATGCTTTTCCAAACATTACACAGTGAGTAGGCATCTTATTTATATGCTCAGAAGCATTACTTCTTTTACCATACCATTGAGAGGTCGGCCTTCTTGAATGACTGTTCATGCTACAGAGAACAAGTATATATGTGTGTTTGGTGCCTGCATTATTAGTGCCACAGAGATTCGATTCACCATAAACTCAGGTTTGTGATCAGTGATGGAAATATGACTTACCTTGACTGCCTTCAACTTTGATCTAAAATAATGCGGTTCTCAGTTTTTCTTGAGGAGTTCGATCCTTCTATAAAAGTAGTATACCCAGAATTTACAAGTATTCAATGCCCAGAAAATGTTATTCATTAGTGATTGTTTCTCGCATGCTTAGACTATGAGGAAGTTTTGATTATCGTCTTGTCACAATACACAAAGATTTCAACTTCTTCAGATACTGTCTTAAGGAGATCTTGGTTCTTATAACACGATTGGCATGCCCAGAAAAGCTAGAATCCTTCTATGTATGCTCAGAAATTCAGCTTTGTGGTTGCTACAGTAGGTTCGGCTTCTTGAGGTGATGTAAACAGTCCTGTTCTTCAAGGCTCAGAGGTTTGATTTTCTTGCCAAAGGGCTCGGACTGCTTTGAATATTAGAATTAGGCCTTCAGTCTTTTGAAACAGTGATATAGTGTACCTCCAAAAATCACTCTTTTATGCACACAGTTCAGAGGTCTGATCACTTGGCGAAGGGCTAATATTGTAGTTCAGAACTTCGCTTATCTTTGGAATGAGTTTGGTTCCTTTCAATGTCTTGAGAGAGATTCTTATGAATCTTTAGGACAGAGATATAGTTCACTGTAACTTCTTCGCTATCTTGAGATCAAAACTTGAGAATTTTGTGCCCAGAATTTGATCCGGGCCTTCTTATGAGTTCACTCTTGGAGAGGATGCTTCTTTGTTAGCTTCTTTGTGATCTTCACTTTTCCCTTCTTACATAGGTGAACCTCACTCTAATACCATGTTGAGAAAAGTAGGGCAACAAGAATTATGATTTCTTTTACTTGTTTTCTCTTATTACATTGAAATTTCTTGTGACTTTAATTTAGATCATCATCATTATTATTATGTGTTTATCATCATCAAGACAATGCCAATAAAGAAGATCACAATGCAAACACGGACACCAGAAAATTAGGCACTTCGTCAGGGCAAAACCCCTCCATAGGGGAAAATCCAAAACTTCTCTTTCTTATAGAATTCTCAAGAAAGACTTCCAGACCTCAACCAAGATAACCCACCAAGTGAGGGCCAACCATCCAAACAAAAACTTCCTTCTGCAACTCAAATTACTTCTGTTCACTTGGCCAAAAATTTGAACCAAAACAGTATCCCTTCCACACGTGCAAGTTTGCTAGAACAAGAAAAGATGCCCAAAACAAAATAAGAAGCCTTCTCTTCCTCCTTGCTGATCTTCTCCTCTTCTTCGCGCTGATTTCCCCCAGACTTCTTCAAGAGATGCAAACTTTCTTGATGCCTTTGGAGGTCAAATGACTCTCCTATATATAGCCTCTTGGTGCGGTGCAACTACCTTTTTGTGGAGCCGACTTGGTGGGCTGGCCGACCCATCACTTGGTGGTTTCTTGTCCTTTTTATATTAAAAAATAATTTCTTTTACATTGATCCAAGAGCCCTTTAAGGGACTTTACATCACAACCTTGACCTTGACCTTGTCAAAATACTAGGGCACTCAATGGGTGGCAAAAACAATAAAATAATCAATGGGAAAGAAACCCATTCTTCAATAAATAATTTTTCTTTCGCAAGATATAATTTTTCTTTTCTTTTTCTTTGACAAGTAGATCGATTACATCAAGTCATGGTACATAAACAATTATGAAGACCGAAGCTAGTTATCATTTTCAACACGTGTCATGCTTCAAGGTGATGTTATGCACAATAATGTCTCCAAGGTGATGTCCCCATCTCTCCATCATAAGTCTTCATAGACGCTGTTGACCCTCCTAAGTAATGTACTCCATTGGATTAGTTGTCCCTACAAGAATACCATCAAAGCCACAGGCATCCTCAAGCCATCTCCATTCCTCCTAATAGGGATCTAACCTGCCACATGCCAACTAGGGCCTAATGCCCTCCTCCAAATTGCATAATGCTCCTCATCGCATGTAGGGTTCTCTCCAAGCAAGTGGATCCTTCATGGGGCCCTAATGAAGGCATCCACCAAATTGTGAAGATAACTCCAATGCCTAAGGGAATAACACTACACTGGCAACCATTTAAAGTCAAGCATCCATTGAGCAAGTTATCTCAATTGTGAACCTCCATCAAGGACTATCTTTCATTTGCCAAAACATCTCGGATTATCTAGGGGTTGAACTTACGCCACATACCCCAAATCTCTTGAAGCACCCCAGGCATGGTGTAAATACTTTGAGAGTAAACCTGAAAGTTAACTAGAGTTGACTTGGGAGGTGATAAATTATAGTGAGTACTTTTGGCTATAAGGTCTTATAGATATGATGTATTTGCCAACAATATAAGAAGTCTATCTGATGCAGGAGCATCTCTTATTTTGTATTTATGTATTTATTTAATTTGGAGAATTATAGAAAATTCTAGATTTTATGGAGACTTCTAGAATTTGTTAGAGATTAAGTAGTAAGAATATATTCTTAGAATTGAGAGGATTTCTCTCAACTTCCTCTAAATATCCAGGAAGGAGTTATCTCTTTGAGGAATTCGAGAGTTTTCTTCCTCAAGAATAAACAACCATGTAATTTCATTTGTAAACCCAAGTTTTGGAGAGAAATGATTTAATAAAATTATATGTTTGTTTTAATGAGTATTTTCCTCATCTGTTATCTGTGTCAATTTTTGGTATCAGAGTAGATTTGGGTGATGGCTCAGTTGAAATTTGTAAGAATAGAAGCGTTGGGCCTGTGAGAATTGATGTGCGTGCCTAGGACTTTGCTGGACCTGTAGAGCATTGTGAACGAGTACGCATCACTCCTCATTTTTCTACAGCGTCTCTTCCCATTAGTACTTCAAGGTGATAACAAAGAATACGAAGGAGATTGCGTGCAAAATTATTAAGTCTAGTGTTTTCGTGATTGGAGATTGCGTGGGAGCTTATTTGTGTGAGAGGCTCTGCATAGCGATTGATTGTTGAGTCAAGGAATAAGGCGTAAGAGGGTAGCAGTCTTAATTAATGGATGGTTCGTTCAAGAGGCCGAGCCTGGTACATTGAGTTGACTTTCTTGTAACATGTAATGCTTGTAACGAACCAACGTTGAAGAGAAGATCCTGTGGAGTCGATAGAATATTAAAGAGTAGCGTTGGAGCTGCATATGATGGTTGAAACAGTGGCAACATGAAGCCTGTGCAGCATAAGACGAGGAATAGAACCGATGAATTGAGTGTGGGACTCTCTGTGTGAGAAGGAGACAACAAATTTTAATTTGGAGCGTGGAGCGTTTAAAAAAAATGGTTTGGAGCTATGAAGCTGTGAGACATTTTTTCTGCGTGGTGTTGAACCTCCTGTGCGTAAAGGCGATAAGAAAACTATCGTAAGAGGAATTAATCTTTAAAATGATAAGCCACTATTTAAAAAAAATGTTCCATAAATAAAATCATATATGTATTAGTGGACAAGAGTAAATGCATTGTTTTAAACTTTTATATATGGTGGTGCTCCCTATTTAATATTCTAATTGCATATACGTATTTGGTAAAATGTGGATTATAAAGGTACTTTATTTAATGCCAAAAGGAAGGTGCTTTGTACCTTTATATTATTGTCATTAAATTATTAATTCCAAAAAGGTGTTTTGGTTATTTATTAAAGGGGAGAATTTAAATTATAAAGTTCAAGAGTTATTTCTCTTATGATGGCACAAAGAGCTGGAGGAGCTAGGGGAGCTGGAATTGGTCGAGGAATACCAACTGCCAACCAAGTCTTACTCGATGAAGTAAGAAATATTCGAACGAGATTAGATGCATTGGAGACAACACGCAGAAGAGACATTGACACTGGTGATATTAGCAAAGCAGAAGCAACCTCAAAAGAAGCAGTTGAAGTTGAAGAAGAAACTCCAGAAGAGAAAATGGTCAAGATGATTGCAGGATTAAGCAACAAGCCTAGAAGTTCATGTCTGTAAAAGAATATACAAAAGAATTTTATAGATTATGTATAAGTTTTGGCCATGTGGAAGCAGATGATGAAAAATTAGCTCGATATATTAATGGCCTACGATTTGAAATACAAGATGAATTGGATATTTTATCTTTGAAAACTGTTGAAGAAGCTTAACATATAGCCCTTAAGATAGAAGAAAAATTGGCAAGGAAGCAGAATCAAAGAGGAAAAGGATGAAGTACAGTAAGGAGCAGAGGACAATCAAGCAGAGGACCATCAAGAGGACAATCAAGCTGAGGATAATAAGCGGAAGAGTTCCCATTCAAAAAAAAGAAGGCAATAGTGCACATCAGGTAGAATCATCATCAAGAGGAGATTTTAGAGGACGAAGACCATATCAAAGAGGTAGAGTTAGATCTTTCGTGGTAAGATGTTATACATGTAATAAAGTTGGCCATAAATATGATGAATGTTCAGAAAGATCTTCTTGTCAGGGTAGTATACATATGGCACAAATTGATACAGAAAGTGTACAATCCTCTACACATGAAAATGCACCTGAAATTGGTGAATCCTTAATGAAGAAAAGAACCTTATTAAAGTCTCCTAAAGAAGTAAAGGAACTTACACAAAGGAAACCATTGTTCAAAATTGTCTATAAATCAGGAGGAAAATGTTGTAAAGTCATTATTGATAGTGGGAGTACGGATAATCTAGTATCCATAGAAATGTTAGAAAAGTTAAATTTAAAGAAAACTAAACATCCTACTCCCTACAAAGTCTCATGGTTGCAAAAGGGACATCAGATACTAGTTAATGAACAATGTGAAGTGGAGTTTCAGATAGGATGCTATAAAGATAAAGTTCTTTGTGATGTTATGCCTATGGTTGTGTGTCATATTTTGCTTGGAAGGCCATGGCAATATGACAAGAAAGCAATACATGATGGAAGGAGCAACACCTATACTTTTGAAAAGGATGGAGAAAAACATGTACTCTTGCCTTTGAAGAATGAAAAAGCACCAGAAGAAGACCAATCCAAGGTAATGTTGCTTAGTGGAAAAGAGTTCCTTCAAGAAATCAAGCACGAGGAGATAAATTTTGCTTTGATTGGTAAGCCAAAAGTAGTCTTCACAACCACAAATCTGAATGATCTTCCGGAAGAAATTAAAATATGTTGAATGAGATCATTGATATTGTAGTGGATGACTTGCCTGATAAGTTGCCTCTCATTAGAAGTATCAACCATCATATTGATCTCATTCCAGGTGCTAGCCTTCCAAACAAACCAGCCTACAGAATGACTCCAAGGGAGAATGAAGAGATTAAAAAGCAAGTGCAGGAATTGTTGGACAAGGGTCTCATACGAGAAAGCTTAAGTTCGTGTGCTGTTCCAATAATGTTAACTCCAAAGAAGGATGGTGGATGGAAAATGTGTACAGATTCTCGAGCAATCAACAAAATCACAATCAGGTATAGATTTCCATTACCTCGTATTGATGATCTTATAGATTGTTTAAGTGGTGCTACATATTTCTCTAAAATCGATTTAAAAAGTGGATATCATCAAATCAGAATCAAAGAAGGTGACGAATGAAAAACAACATTCAAAACTAATAATGGCTTATATGAATGGTTGGTAATGCCCTTTGTACTTACCAATGCTCCTAGTACCGTTATGAGGTTAATGAACGAGGTCTTAAAAGAATTCATTGGAAAACTTGTCATAGTTTATCTTGATGACGATTTAAAAAGTGGATATCATCAAATCAAAATCAAAGAAGGTGACGAATGAAAAACAACATTCAAAACTAATAATGGCTTATATGAATGGTTGGTAATGCCCTTTGTACTTACCAATGCTCCTAGTACCTTTATGAGGTTAATGAACGAGGTCTCTAAAGAATTCATTGGAAAAATTGTCATAGTTTATCTTGATGATATCTTAATTTACAGTCAGTCAAAAGAAGAGCACCTAAGACATCTTAAGATGGTTTTGAAGAAGTTACAACAAGAAAAAATGTTAATCAATTTAAAGAAGTGTAGTTTCATGAAAACATAATTATTGTACTTGGGTTTTGTGATTTCCAAAGAAGACTCAAAGATGGACTAGGAGAAAGTGAAGGCCATAATCAATTGGCCAACCCCAAGAAGCATTTCAGATGTAAGAAGTTTTCAAAAATTTCAGTGGTATATGTGCTCCAATTCTAGAGCTATTAAAGAAAGAAATCAACCATTCCATTGGACATAAGTAACTAATAAAAGTTTCAAATTATTAAAGAAAAAGATTACAAAACAACCTATTTTAGCATTGCCAGATTTCAACAAGTTGTTCCAGGTTGAGACCAATGCCAATGGAACTGCAATAGGAGCTGTTTTAAGTCAAGAGGGAAGACCAATCATCTACTACAGTGAAAAACTCAATGAAGCCAAGCAAAAATACTCTTCTTATGATAAAGAATTCTATGCCATCATACAAACTTTAAAAAAATGGAGACATTATCTTATGCCAAAAGAGTTCATCCTTTACATAGATAATCATGCTTTACAATACATCAACAATCAGACAAAATTGAGTCAAAGACAAGTTAAATGGATTGAATTATTACAAAATTTTACATTTGTTATGAAGCATAAAAATGGGTAGTGAAATAAAGTAGCAGATGCATTAAGCAGGATCCATTTAATTCTGCAAGAATTCCAAGTGAATGTCTTAGGATTTGATGAGTTAAAAGATATGTATAAAGATGATCTAGATTTCAAAGAAGCTTATGCAGCTTGTGAAAATCCTGTAAGTAGAGATAGAACTCCATGGTTAGATTACATGTTACAGGAAGGACTTCTATTCAAAGGAAGACAGTGATGCATTCCAAGATGTTCGATGAGAGAAAATCTATTAAAAGAAAAACATAGTGGAGGCTTAGCAGGTCATTTTGGGCAAGATAAAAATCTAGCACAATTACAAGCATTCTATTATTGGCCTCGCATGCAAGCAGATGTAAGAAGATTTGTTGAAAGACGTAGGATATGTCAATATGCAAAAGGAAGAAGTCAAAACGCTGGACTATATCAACCTTTACCAATATCAAATCGACCATGGGACTTTATAAGCATGGATTTTGTATTAGGATTGCCCAAAAAGCAAAGAGGAAGTGACTCAATATTTGTTGTTGTTGACAGATTCTAAAAAATGGCACACTTTGTAGCTTGTAAAAAGACAAATGATGCAACTAACATAGCAAACTTGATCTTCAAAGAAATAGTTAGATTGCATGTATTACCTACAAGTATTGTTTCAGATAGAGACACAAGGTTTGTGGGACATTTTTGGAGAACTTTATGGAAAAAGTTAGGAACCAATCTCAGCTTTAGTTCAACATATCATCCCTAGATTGATGGTCAGATAGAGGTAGTAAATAGAAGTCTTAGAAATATCTTGAGGAGTTTGGTAAGTGAACATCCCAAACAATGGGATCAAGTACTTGCTTTGGCAGAATTTGCATATAATGACTCACTTAACAGAAGCACAAGGTTAAGCCCATTCCAAATTGTTTATGGAATGCATCCAAGAGGAATTTATGAGTTAAGGAACCTTGCAAAACAAGAATTTAGAAGTCCACATGGTGAAGATTTTGTTGCCAGTATGCAGGAAATACAAGACTGAGTTAAGCAGCAATTACAAGAAAGCAACAACAAGTATAAACGAAGAGTAGATTCCAAAAGAAGACAACTGGATTTTGAAGTTGGGGACTTGGTTATGGCACATCTTCGGAAAGAAAGATTTCCTAAAGGGGAATATAATAAGTTAAAACTGAAAAAGATCAGACCATGCAAAATTTTGAGTAAAAATTCCTTGAATGCTTATGAAATAGAACTACCCAAAGGCTTTGGCATTTCACCAATATTTAACGTTTCAGATCAATACCCCTTTAAGGAACCAGTAAATGATCCTTCAGATGCACTTACTAATGATAAAATTCAGTGGGAGAAACAACTACCTTCAACACCAGTAGAGTAGATTGAATCAATCATTGATAAAATGGTGGCTAAAAGGACCAGGATTAAAGAGTATTTTCCATACTTGGTTAAATGGAAGAATCAACTAGTCGAAGATGCTACTTGGATGAGAGCAATAGAGATTTCAAAATATGGTATCAGTATTGAAGAACTCTAGAAGCAAAGCATATGAATGTATCTTTTCCTCTCCCATAGTATGATGCAGGAGGATCTCTTATTTTGTATTTATGTATTAAGTTAATTTGGAGAATTTTAGAAAATTCTAGATTTTATGGAGACTTCTAGAATTTGTTAGAGATTAAGTAGTTAGGATAGATTCCTAGAATTGAGAGGATTTCTCTGAACTTCCTCCAAATATCCAGGAAGGAGTTATCTCTTTGAGGAATGAGAGAGTTTTCTTCCTCAAGAATAAATAGCCATGTAATTCATTTGTAAACCCAAGTTTTGGAGAGAAATGATTTAATAAAATTATATGCTTGTTTTAATGAGTATTTTCCTTATCTGTTCTTTGTGTCACTATTGCCTCAAAAATTGACTAGCATACAACTCACGGGCAGGGGGATCAACCTAACACATCTCCACCAATAGATATACGCTGAAAGAAAGAGTAATGAGCCTAATAGAACTTGTGGATCACCAACTCTTGGATGTATAAAGCTAGGTATCCCTGATCATGTAGCGAAAGGAGATCACGAGGGAATTGTTGAATTATCTAGGGCAATCAGAGTTAAAGAGATTCTTCTTAACATGATAACAATTTGAGAAGTGTTTTACAATTTATCTTAGCTTGATCTTCTTTTCATTATTAGTGTGTTTGTTTACTTCATCAAATTGCTACCAAAAACAAAGAGACAAGAACACAAGATATTTGGCTTTTTGCCAGGGCCAAAACCTCTCCCTCTTGGAGAGGAAAACCTGCACAAAATTCTTCTTATAGAGATTCCAATTGACGAATACCAAGACCATGACCCTTGACCTGCTACGCCACTCCAAGACCAAGATACCAATCCTCTTCTTCATCACTACTGAGACCATCATCTTCGTTGTACCTTTGAGGTCATCACTATTGCACCACCAAGACTTTCATTATTGCTGCAACACAATTGTTGTACCTTCACCTAGGTCTTCAACATAGCAACGAGCTCTTCTTAGGCATGAATAAGAGCTGTACTGAGGTCATTGTTACATCACTGTTATATCATTGATATCTTTATTAGAACACGATTGAAACCATGATTGCATCTGTGTTGAGATCATGACTGTATCTAGAATGTAAGAGTGTCACTATGAGATTCTTTCATTATCATTGTGATGATCCTTCCTTCTTATTATGCCGAGACTGTAATAGTCACTGCTTCTTATTATGCTGAGACTGTGATGGTTACTGCCCCTTCTCATCATACCAAGATTGTGATTTTCTTCTTGCATCGAGGTCTTCATGATGCCTTTGAGTATGCTGGGACAGAGTATTCTCTATATCGAGATCCTTATCATTCTATTTGTGTCGAGATTGCAATCTTTGATTCACAGGTATGCCGAGAATGTAACTAACACATAACTCGTTGCGTCCTCCTGTCATGCGTATTTTAGATCCATGCGATCATGCATATTACCATGTGATAGAGTTAGACTAGCCCGAGTTTCTATCTGCACCTTATACCCATCCGAGGTTGCAGTCAAACCGATTTTTGTCCTCCTTTGATGCGAATCTATGCCCATATACCCATTCAAAATTTCAGAGGAAAAATGCAAGTTCTGTCTTATATTGCAGATATCCTAGCCACCTATTTATAGTGGTTTGTCCTCCCAAAATAAGCTGACTTGAACACATAAACTGACATGTCTATTAATCTAGGCCAACATGACTGCCATTTATACATTTAATTCAATATTGAAGCCGACATGATGAATTCCTTATCGATTTGCTTGCAGACTTCTTGTGCTTGCTAATGGAGGATTGATCTTGGTCTTTGGAGCGCTGCTACACAATTTTGTAGACTTGTATACATTTACATAGGCTAATGAAGAGCTTCTTTATATATGACATGACTCTTTGACATATTAATAAATCCTAAAGACATCAAGAAGAAGTTTTTTGACCTATGACACTTCTTACTCATGAAACCCATGTAGCAAGGCATATAAAAATAATTTATTCTCTTTTATTACATCATTTACAAAGATCATGTCATTATAAAGACTAAACCTAGTTACACTTTCTTCAACAGGAACCACCTGAATCTCAAAACAGGTAGTGAAACATCTGTTAGATATCATCTTATTTGGGACTTTAGAAGGCAAGTGTTATTGATTTTCTTGAAACTCCACAACTACTTAGATGAATTACTGAAAACAATGCCACTAAAAACTGAAGCGAAATTTACTTTCACCAAGATACAAAGTTTCTTAACATATATTAATAAATTAATATCATAATTTAAATATTATTGTTCAAATATAGCCATTACTTGAAATTATGGTCTCTACATTGCTCTCTATTTAAGCCTTTGGCATGGTCTACCTATTCATCTGGTCCTAATGATGAACCACACTTGTTGGTTCGAAACGCATCGGCCAGAAATTTCTCTTATGTGATTTCTACCGGAAGACTTTTCTTAATTCATAAGCAACAAAAAATAATTGAGAGGTAAAAATACATTCACACAAATTGACGCACTTGTTTACCCAAACGTAGGAAACCCAAATGGGAAAACTTGCTTTCTTTGTTGTGGTATTTTATTGATAGTTCTTGAGAAATTGGATCTATTACAATTCATGCTACTTCCTGCAACTAGCAATCTGTCTTTTAGAACACACTTGTTCTCCTTGCTGAATAGCCTTGACTTTCCCTTGCAATCCTTGATCCCTGCTCCTATTTCCTTGCACACTGGAGCCCCTATTTCCTAGCATAAATTTTGGCTCCTATTTTCTAGTGCAAATCTTTATTTCCTTGCGCACTTGTGGCCTCCTATTTTCTAGCGCACAATCTCTTCAATTATGCACACACACACAAATAATGATTTCACAAACTCGTGATGATCCTGTGCCTTCGTCCTCCTCTTTATAGACCCAATTCAAGCATACAAGTAGGCCTAGTTCAATTTAGAAGTTCGAGTTCTGATTGCGAGTTAACTGAGAGTTCAATCAATTCTCTCTCCAATCAACACGTGGAGTCTTAACTCATTCTCCCTTCAATCAAACCTGAAGACTAACTCATTCTAACTAAACTTGTAACTGCCACCTCATTTTGTAGTAAAATTGAAGAAGACTCCATGTAGCTGAAGCTCCAACTCTATGCATGATGCTATCTAGATTATCATTCCAGTAAATTGGAAATAAACTCATCGTAACTGAGGTCTATCTCATGAGCCCGCACTCATGCTAGAGAAAGACAATTGAGGTCTTCACTGGCTAAGGCACAAGCCAAAAGACCTTCAGTCGCTACTCAGACGTGTGGCATAATGTTCTTGAAAATTCATATTTCAAGAATCAAAAGCATTTATAACTTTGAAAATATAACACAAAAAGGCGTTCCCAACATCCCATTAATATATTATATAAGCCATAAGAGTCAAGGCATGATATGCAAACATTGCACAAGTATGAAATGAGTGTGTCAACATTTACACAAGATGTAAAGATTAACATGGTTGATAAACATTGTACACAGACATGATATTGTAAACCTCTAAAACATACGTTGTACACATCAAACTCAAAAACGCAAACAACTATGGAAAACTCAAATTGGTGTGTTTTAGAATGGGGTAAAGGTGTCAATTTATATGCAAAAGCTAGGGTTGTAGGGCCATGTTGCTGCAAAATCTAGCAGGCCTAGTGCAAGGCCCCACTAGGTGGAACCAAATCTTATGGCAACAAAAGAAAGGGTTGCCATTGTCACCTCAACAACCTTTTTCCTGCTCTTTTACCATATTTGACCACAAGGAAGGCTTTCCTAAATCACCTAAACTATATTCTAATACTATGGCTCAAGGTGATGGGTAAGTGGTTTATAATATGTAATAGAGCACCGACAAAGCCTAGAAAGTCCCATGTATGCTATGCCAAGTTTCAAGTCCTCTACACCTAGACCAAGGAGATGGTTGTTATAAGTTAGGGTTTTGTTAATTTGCGATGATAGGGTGCACAATGTCATATAACAACCAAAGAAAAATCCTTTCAAGGATAATCAACCTACAAGAGCAAAAGCCTTCCAATAGACACCACGGTTAGGTTTAGGAAATGGAATTTTATGTTTGAAAAGTATGCATAAACAACAAATTAGGATGATGTCAGCCCTAATAAGGAAGGATTTAACCATGTGCAATGCTAGATTTTGTTTTATGTGATTTATTGATGCAATTCCTAACTTATGAACCATAAATATATAACACAAATTCACTTTTATGCAGAATTTTGCCCTAAAACCCTAGCGGCTAACCCCAAAGGTATGGGAACAGGGAAAAGAATAAATTTAATAAATTTAATGATCAACATAATAATGATTAGTGCCTCAACCTAAATGGGCTTAATGGTGTCTTCTAGGGCTAAAATTCCATAAAAAGGTTTTGATGGAGTAAGGGGGGTGACTAGGGCATCCACTTTTAAAATCCTAAATATTTTCCTTGTGAGTGGAGAAACCCTCCTCTACTGTGACATCATCCTCCGAAGGAGCTCAAAGTGCCACAAGTAAGTGAGAAATAGGCTAATGAGTGCTCCAAAGTGTCGCCAAACCAAGTTGTCATCACCAAGGTGCCCTATGTCACCCTTTTAAGGGAAAAAGGAGTGACATGGCATGAATTTATTCAAGTATTAGGGTCCATCAGTGATGTGCAAGCCCTCCACTGTCATCTCAAGAATAGCCATCGTCATCTGGGCTCTAGAACAAGTGACCCATTAAACTGTGTTAAGGCCAACTTGGGGGCATCCTAGGTCCACTTGGGCACATCTTCAATATATCCAACACCATGCTTCATGGGCTCAATGTTTCAACATTTGGAGGTACTTGTGTCAAGTACCATGCAGAAACATCACATAGCTCAACGGTTTGTTGTGGGTGGTAAATGCTGCATCAATAAGGTCATATCCGCTCTCTGGAATGTGTAAAACAATCTTTGGAATGCTACTGAGGAGCATAATCATCTCTCAAGAGGCTTTTGCGCTGTAATAACACCACACGACAAAACTTTACTCAAAATCAAGGGAAGTCACCGATCATTAGGGACGATATCCATGAATGCATCATAATGTACTATACCAAAAGGTAGGGGCATAATAATACTTCACACATGGCTCATCTTCAAATTTCTAACTAGATCAACTTCCATAAACATGTTACCTCCTTATGTTCAGGATGGTTAGATGGATAACCCTATTAGGTGTTTTTATCCCCCAAGGGGAAGTGGCATGTCTTTAGTTAGCCTATCAATCCATGTGTGTGTGAAAATGGTGGCTGTGCATTAGGAAAGACTTCAAGGCAATGAGCCATAGCCATGTGACCAACTGATGAAGGTGTGAAATTTCATCTATTGCAGTAACTGGAAATTATTCTCCAAATTGTTAATTTAATTTAACAAATTATTTGCACATACAAACAACGAATAATTCTCCACTGCAATTTCCACCATAAAAATATTGCGGAAAATAAAATACTGGAAACTGAGAAATTCTAGCGCACACAAAAATTTAACAAGGTTGTTTTTGGATTATTTTTCCCTGAAAAACCCAACTTGGGAAACTGGTGCAACAAATGAGGGTTTTATTATTATTCTTCAACAATATTTCTGAGTACAATAATTTAGATGCTCTACTGGCAATCCAATCTCAGGAAAAATACTGGCAAAATTACTGTGAGAATTTTCTCTCATCCCACAGCTAATTTCTGCCCCTAAAACTGCCTCTCTAGCCACACACAGATCCTTCTGTGTCAACCTCTAGGTAGTGCTTGTGCAAAACCTTTGGGAATTTCGGCCAACCTCTCATTGCCTCTCCTGAAACTGGAATACTACTTCCTGAAACGCTGTTGACCTCCTCTACTACTTGCTACTCACCCTCTGGCTCTATCTTCTCTATTGAGTCTTTGCCATTGTGAAAATTGGATTGCCTGGGCAACTGCGTATTTGCTATGGTGTATTCTCCATCACCACATTGATCCCCTCTTATATTTTTTTGTTGGGACTCCAATGACCAAGATTAAATCTTAATTGATGGCTTAGATCAATTCTGGATCGATCCTTGTGAGTTTTTAGAGAATTCTCACCTTGACTTAATTGATTCTGATTAATTAACCAATTTTCCTAAGTTTAGACTTAGGTAACATTAAAAAATAGGTTAATAATCTAATTAAGTCATCTCTATGTGGAATTTCCAAAATCGATTTTTGGGTGTTGGAGATCTCATATATTCTAGTGTCTCCACCAAATTTTGTGGCTAGAACACATCCGATGCTATAGAAACTAACACTCCTTCTTAGCGAGGACTATGTTCTTTCTAGTGCTACACATCTTGCCACAACACCCTGTCTCTGTATCAACTCTTGTCACGCTGTTGATGTCTGGCCATACTGCCCACCAACCACTGTGCAATTCTGATGCTCAATCTGTGCTGCTGCTGACACTACCATACTGCTGCCTACTCTGCATCTGCACTGCAACTCCCTCTCTTTTGTTGCTGTTGCCACTGCAACTACTGCAACTGAGAAGCATGCAAAATAATCTATCCTTGCAACTGAAACAGGTTCTCCACCATACCCATATGTTATATGAAATAGATGAACTTAGCCCTCCCTAGAGGTTTTGTGAGTATATCTGCAACCTGCCCTTATGTGGGAACATACTATAGCTAGACTGCTCCACGCTGTACACAATCTTTGATGAAATGACACCGAATATCTATGTGTTTCGACTTGTCATGAAACATTGGATTCTCATAGAGCTTAGTACAACTCCGATTATCACAATAGACATCAGTCGCCTTTATCTTCTGTCTGAATAGGCTTACTAGCAGCTTCCGAAGCCATATAGCTTTGCACGTGGCTGTGCTTGCTGCCATATACTCTGCTTCTGTGGAGCTCAATGTTGTTGACTTCTACTTCTTGCTACACCAAGAAACCATCCTTGATCTAACGCTGAAGCAGTACCTAGAGGTACTTTTCTTGTCCATTGAACTACTTGCCCAATCTGCATCTGTGAATCCACATAGTCTGACATCATCCGCTCGGGTATATCTTAACCCATAGTTGACTGTACCCTGCACATACCTCAAAATATGCCTCGCTGCTGCCCAATGTACCCTCTTCAGTTCTACCATAAACTAACTGAGGGTATTGACTGCTAAGCAAATATTTGGCCTAGTGTTGACTAGATACATGAGAGAACCGATAAGATGTCTATACAAGGTAGGGTCGACATCCTTGTCATCTGATGCATCTATCTTCTTCCAGTTGGTGATCATGGTCGTAGACGTGGGTCTACGATCCTGCATTTTGAATCTATTTAGAATGTCTGTAGCATATCTTCCCTGCCCAAGGAATACCTCCCCGTCCTTTTGCCACACTTCCAATCCTAGGAAATAGTTCATCAACCCCAAATCCTTCATTCAAACTCTGCTGCTAGGTTCCTTTTGCAGTCTTTTATGAGCCTTGATGATCCTGTCAAGAAGAGATCATCCACATACAATACTAAGATGAGCGGCTCACCCTCTACCATCAAATAGTAAAGGTTGGGATCTGCGTCACTCTTGACAAATCCTATCTGCTGCAAGTAGCTGTCGATCCGACCATACCATGCCTTGGGAGCTTGCTTGAGCCCTTAGAAATCTTTCTTCAATCTACACACATGAGTGCGCCTCTCATGAGTCTCGAAGCCCTTTGGCTGTTCAATGCACACCTCTTCCTCTATCACCCCATTCAAGAATGTTGTCTTGACGTCCATTTGGTGAATCTCCCATCCCATCTGAGCTGCTAGGGATATAACTGACCGAATAGAGATGTATTTGGAAACTGGAGCGAATGTCTCCTCATAATCTATCCCTTCTTTCTATGCATACCACTTTGCCACAAACCTAGCCTTGTACTTCACTGCCACTTGCAGCATACTTGATCTTGTAGATCTATCGAGAACCTACAACTGACCTATCCTCATGCCTCCACACCACCTCCCAAACATCATTCGTCATGATAAAGCTGTATTCTTCTACCATGGCATCTACCCATACTTGATGTTGTGCGATTTCCTGAAAGCTGGAAGGTTCTGCAACTTGAGATACCAATGCTTGATATCTGTTAGGTTGCCTGCGCTCTCTATTGCTCGTCCTAGGAGCACCAACAAACTCCTCTGCATCTATCAATGTCTAACGAACCTCTCTGCTGGTTCGACCACTAGTAGTGGGAGGTTCTACCAGCTCTTCCTCATCTTGCCCCTACTGCTCTGTTTCCTGAGATCTCACTAGATTTCCTACTCCTGAGGAACTGCTAGTACTGGTTACTGTACTGGATCCCTGTGATTGTCCTACTGGCTGCCCTTGTGGCTAGACCAACGGAGCTTCAACTAGTTGAATTTGATCGTCTATAGGCATCTCACATTATCTCTTGAAAGCTCGATCTTCCATGAACTTTATGTCTCGTCTTACTGCATTCTTTCTATTGCTAGGAATGTAGATCCTATATGCCTTGGAGATCTTGCTATACCCAACAAGAAATCCCTTCTCTGCAGTCTGATCCAATTTGGTGCGCTTCTCATCTGGCACGTGGCAATATGCAATGCTGCCAAAGATCCTAAAGTGACTTACTTCTGGCTACTTCCCTGTGAAGACCCCTTCTGGCATTTTCTTCCCCAATGCTCTATGAGGAGTCCTGTTTTGAATATACATTGTCATGTTACATGCTTCTGCCCATAGGAACCTGGGCAAATCCTAGTCATATAACATAGCTTTTGCAGCCCCAATTATGGATTTGTTTTTCTGCTCTGCTACCCCATTCTGTTGTGGATTATACGAAGCTGTCCATTCTCTTCTGATGCCTTCCTTTGCGCAAAATTATGTGAAGTTTTTATCAATATATTCTCCACCATTATCTGAGCGAAGCACCTTAATCTTCTTCCCTGTCACATTCTCCACGAGAGCCTTAAACTCTCTGAAACAATCGAAGACCTCATCTTTGGTCTTCAAGAAGTAGATCCAGGTTTTTTTGGAATGGTCATCAATAAAGGTGGAGAAGTATTCGGCGCCACTGAGAGCTCTAGTGGACATCGGGCCACAAATATTGAATGTATAAGTCATAACACACCATCTGCTTTGTTGTCACTTCTTGGCTAAGTTGCAGGAAACGTGGGTCTAGGGTCCGTTTCCGTACGGAAACGAAACGGAAACGCGTTTCCGCGTACCGTACGGCGTGGAAATGCGTTTCCGTCCGTACGGGCGCGTTTCCACACGTTTCCAGGCATTTCCACACGTTTCCACGGACGGAAACGCGTTTCCACGCCGTACGGGCCTCGTTTCCCACAAAATAACACTTGTTTTTAATTAATTAATTAATTAATTAATTATTAATTAATTAATTAATTATTAATTTATTTATTTATTATTTAATTTATTTTTTATTTATTTATTTTTATTTATTTATTTTTTATTTATTTATTTTTTATTTTATGTTTCTTCTAATTAATTTTTAATTTTTTTTAGGGTTTCTAATCATTCTGAACATTTCTAAGTTATAAAATAGCAGTGCCTCTCATTCTCTCATCATAATGATTGCAACAATATATATACTAATATTTTTAAATTTTTAATATATATATATATATAATATATATATATTATTATATATATTCGCGTTTCCCCATTTCCCAAATTTGGGGAGGTCGCGTTTCGTTTCGCTTCCGCGTTTCGTTTTGCTTCCCCGTTTCCCCGTTTCGTGCAACTTAGCTTCTTGGGAATGCTGCCTTAGCATACTTCTCATGTACGCATCCTTTGCACATATCATCGTGTTTTGTGCCAAGTTCTGGAACTCCTATTACCTTTTTCGTGAGCATATTGAGTGCTCCACGGTGTAAATGTCCCATTCTCCTATGCCATAACTCATTTAGTTCCTTCTCACTATTGCTATCATTGCCAATTAGTGCCATTGGAGGCTCGAGCTACAATCTGTATAATCTGTTGCTTCGAACTCCAATTTGTCTTACCCTCTTCCAGCTTGAGTGTTTGACAAACACTTTCTTCCCTACGAAGTGGATACCATATCCCTTATCCTGTAGTTGGGACACTGAAATTAGGTTCATACCCAATCCTGACACATGCAATACATCTTCAGCGCTGGTGCTTGCTCTTGACTCCCTCTGAAAATCAATGGTACCTCTCCCTATAGGAGTACACTTCGTTCTGTTTCCCATCGTAATCTGGAAGTCCATCTGCTCCTCCTTATAGCTAGAGAAATACTCTCTAAACCGTATCTTTTGAGTTGATGCTCCACTGTCTATATACCAGACACCCTGTGAAGTTGATCTTGACAAGCAAGCAAATTCGTCCTCCAACCTGGTAGATAAATCTGAAGCCTCTTGAATGTCAACTCTGCCCATGGTCACACTGAAGAATTCACTGTGTTCTATTCCTCTTTCCACCTGACGCTGATTCTGCAACTCTGCTGCAAAAAAAGTTTGCGTCCAACCAAGGAATTTGCTTAGTGAAAAAACTGACCTGCTGTTGCTCCCTTTGACCGCTAGAATCACAATCTTGGGCAATTCGACTTTTCTGCAACCCTGCAACTGAAAATTGATTTTTCCGCCCCAACAACTCAGCCTGCCTGTTTGAGCACTGCATTGCCTCTAAGAATTTTGGCTTGTTGCTCCCTCTGAGCAGCAAAATTCTTTCCTTTGCTTCTGAGCTTCCCAACTGATCACTCATGCTCCGATAACATGTGAAAATTTCATTTATTGCAGTAACTAGAAATTATTCTCCTAATTGTTAATTTAATTTAACAATTTATTTGCACATACGAACAACGAATAATTCTCCATTGCAATTTTCACCATTAAAATACTGCAGAAAATAAAATACTGGAAACTGAAAAATTATAGCGCACACACAAAAATTTAACA
This sequence comes from Pinus taeda, assembly GCA_000404065.3. Taxonomy (NCBI): domain Eukaryota; kingdom Viridiplantae; phylum Streptophyta; class Pinopsida; order Pinales; family Pinaceae; genus Pinus; species Pinus taeda. The sequence goes on from APFE031661313.1 coordinate 94,030, forward strand.
TGTTTGTTTTTGGACAATTGTCCCCGGAAAACCCAACTTGGGAAAACCAGTGCAACAAATGAGGGTTTTATTATTATTCTTCAACAACAATTCTGAGTATAATAATTTAGATGCTCTACTGGAAATCTAATATGAGGAAAAATACTGGAAAAATTATTGTGAGAATTTCCTCTCATCCCACAATTAATTTCTGCCCCCAAAACTGCCTCCCTAACCACATGCAAATCCTTTTGCGTCAACCTCTGCGTAGTGCTTGCGTATAACCTCTAAGAATTTCAACCAACCTCACTGGAATACTACTTCTTGAAATGCTGTGACCTCCTCTACCACCTGCTACTCACCCTCTGGTTCTATCTTCTTTGTTGAGTCTCTACTACCGAGAAAATTGAACTACTTGGGCAACTGAGTATCTGCTTTGGTGTATTCTCCATCACCACATCGATCACCTTTTATATCTTTCTGTTGGGGCTCGAACGATTAAGATTAAATCTTAATCGATGGCTCAGATAATTTCTAGATCGATCCGTGTGAGTTTCTAGAGAATTCCTAGCTTGACTTAATTAATTTTGATTAATTAACCCGTTTTCCTAAGTTTTGACTTAGGAACAAAAAAAATAGGTTAATAATCTAATTAAGTCATCTCTAGGTGGAATTTCCAGAAACGATTTCTGGGTTTTGGATATCTCATGTATTCTAGCCTTTCGACCAAATTTCGTGGCTAGAACACATCCAATGCTACAAAAATTAATAGGAGGTACACCATGTTGAACAAAGCAGGTATGTTTTTTTGGAAGCAAAGCATTCGAATTGTCATTTTCCAAAAATCTTCAAAAGCGTCTATTATATATATATATATATATATATATTTTATTTTGCATTTATATTAGAAGAAACATCCATAATACCAAATTAGTTGCAACAAATACAAAAACATGCATATTTGTACATATATGGCATCCATGGACCATAGAATATCAATTATTAGTTATTCGAGCATCAACCATCTCGATTCTAGCAATTACAAACAAACATCAAATTTTAAGCATATCACTGATAGTAGAAGGTAGAAAGTATCAAATTTTTAGGGCTTGTTGGATCCAGTTCTAAGTTTTTTTTTTTTTAATAACCCTGCATTTGTTACTCTTTCCTTTTCCCTAACAATTGTTATCTTCACCTATCTTGCCCATCCATGATTAAAAAAACCAACCAAATCATAAAACATACAATTGTCTCCAAAAGTACAAGACTTATGACATGGCCATGCTGGTTTCAACTCTCAACAATAAAAACAACTATATTGAAAAGTTTGGTAATTACCCTAATGGAAAGAATCATATGAATCTTGTGCATGGTAGTGATTTGTTAGCCAACCTCATAATGGTCACAAAAGCCCATGTTACTACTTAGCATCGTTCACAAGGAACAATGCCTTCTATCACATCTAAGGTCAGGAAGATAAGGCAACTCTTCGAAACATTCCAAGGCGCTTAACTACCCCAATTCCAACATTAAAGATAGGCTGTGTAGTAGTTCAAAAATTAATTCTTATAATTCTTGCAACAATTATGAGATTAAATATACATGAAATTTGTTTAAAACTTTAAATTTGTTCACTACCATTTTAGGAAGAGTTTTGATATATTCAAGGAATTCTATACTCCTATGTGAAAGACTCTGTGAAAGTTGGTGTGAATGACTTAAGATGAGATATTCAGAATGTTTTACATTTCATGTTTGTTGTTACCAATGAGCAAATTATGTAGCTCACATTTAAAAACTTGCCATGTATGGTTAAAGAGAGTAGTTTGTAGATGGTCTGTAATAATTAAAAGATAAAAAATACTAAGATTAAACCTTAAGCTATCCTCTTACACCAACTATTGAATGCATTTTACGTGTTCCACTCGGGAAGCGTGACGAAACTGTGATGGAACGGCTCGAGAAGTGTCACAGAATTGTGCACAGAATTGTGGTTTAGCTCGCAGAACCGTGCACATAACTATCACGGTCTCAGAGGTCCATGAAGTGTGAATAAAGACAAAGCGTGGTTTCATTCTCTAAGCCATGGGGGGGATAGTTCTTGCAACATTGGTCCAAGACCTTGAGTGTATAGATGTAAGGAGGGAGCAATAGTGGAGACATGAGTTATCCCTTTCCTCGGCTTGCTTTTTCCTCTCCTTTAGTGCACCTTTTACTTTTTATAATTTAACTTTATTTGGGTGCATAGCTGAGGAGCCCAAGCTTGCTTTTGAAATTTTCCATTACCCCTTAAGGATGAGTCAGTTTATTGCTCATCAGGGATGGGACAATACAAGAGTTCATTGTTGAAATATGTAACTAGGTTTGGTCTTCATAATGACCTATGTAATCATGATTTTAAGTAAAGAGAAAAATAAATTTATTATTGTCATTCTTGAAGCATGGGTTTCATGCTCAAGGTAAATTTATTTATAGTTCAAGCACCCATTGAGTGCTTCTAGGGCTTGTCATTGAGTTGTCAAGTTAATTGAGTCATTGTCATGTATGGAAGACCATTTTGGGCATGTTGTATCTTGTAAAGAAAATTATTGTATAGTCAAAAGTGTCATAAAGACCCTCCAAGACCTTGTCAAACAAGCAACAACAAGTTGGCCTTCATGAAAGAGCAAGTCGGCCTTGTGAAGGGCTATTCGACCACCTTGTGAAGCCTATATATAAGAAGAACTCGACCTCACCAAAGGGACACTCATCAAGTTCGTTGAAGCACAAGAGAAGCCTCATGCCTAGCGAAGAAAGGAAGAGATAAAAGGAAGCAAAAACCGAATTTGAAAGGGACTGTTTTAGGGTCAGATTTCCCACACGTGCGAAAGGACTAGGGCAACAATTGTTGCAGCAAGGCCAAAAATTACAGTGATACTAGAGGGCTGAAATCAAGAAGAAAAGGGATCATCTTGCAAGCCGAGTTCCAAAGGAAGAATCAACTCCTCAAGCGAAGGAAGAAAATGTTAATTTTAGGTATGTTCTATGCTTAGAGCAAGTTATTTCAATTTTCATAGTTAGCTCAATATCTTTCCTAGATTAGCAATCACATCAACATTAAAGTAAACTGCAGATAGAACATAAACATAAATCGCAAAAGACAAGCCAAGACAACAGGACACAAGATGTGGCGCTAGCCAGGGACAAACCCCAATGTGGGGAAACCCTTGATCAATTCTTCTTATATGTTCTTCAATAGTTCAACAGAGAGAGAGAGAGAGATAATACATTTACAACAAAAGTCAACACTTTGACTTATCTAGATAAGAGCATAGATCATCTCTAAGAAGATGATACATGAGATCAGTTGAAGACACGCCGCTTCAACTGATTCTCCAAGGTGACTCCTTCACCTATCATTGTGCTGCATCTCGTCATCATGCTGCACCTCACCGTGCTACACCATGCTGCACCCATCATCACAATGCTGGACCTTATGACCATGCTGTACACATCATACCACTGCATCTTATGCTGCACTGCTATCCCAGTGTTTAGCACTGTTGTACCTTGTGCCACTCTTGCACCATGCTGTCACCCATTTACTTGCTGCACCATTGCTGCTTTGTGTACTTGCTGCACCAAGTACCATACTACTGTCCCAATGTGCATGCAACACTATGCTTGCTGCACCTTGTTGCTGTTGCTGTCCCATGTACCATACTATTGCAACACCATGAACTTGCTGTTGCTGTTGCAATACATCATACTACTGCACCTCATGCTGCATCTCGTTTCAGTATTGTGCTGCACTCATCATTTCATCACTATGCCCTTCATCACGCTGCAACATTCAACATGCTGCACCTTATTATATCATGCTATTGCACTTACATCAGTTCACTATTAGGGGATTCTAACAACTGTTTGGACAACCTTCACAATATGGTTACGAACTGGTTAGGGAATCAATGACAGTCATACCAACCCTCACACATCAACGACAACATCTGTCGCAAGGCTACGATCACCCTTCTCTAGCATTCCTAAACCACACGTTGGCTTTTTATACCTTAGCAGTCACCACTAGCCCTTATGCCGTCCTTGTTAGCCTTAATGTAGACTTGTAGGTGTATAAGGGATTGTGGCTTGCTGCAAGCCTATCCCTTGTTGCGGTAGCCCTTTCCAAGGGTTCTAACCCCACGAAACAGTTCCTCATGTCTTCGGCCCTCAAGAACAGTTTGCGACATCCAAGACAGCCTCTAGGCCTCCACCAAAGTGACCCAAAAACAAGCTATTGCTCCAACAATTAACTCGGCCTACATTGAGGAACTCAGGCCTCCTCCACGCTGTCTTAGAGCCTCCCTCTCTTGCTGCAGTTAGGGCAATTTCAGAGCTTTCATTCTTCCATAGACGACGCTAAGGTTCTAGGGCATCCATCTAGGGTAGAGACCCTTTTCTAGGTTGCGTTGAGGGCTGCCCTTCTTGACTGCATATACCTCTTCATAGGTTATGTTAGGGCTTCTCCATAGGGCAACGTTAGGGAATTTTTTGTGGCTGAGATAAAGGTTGTCCTCCATGACAGCGTAGAGCCTTCTAGGGCATCTCCTATGATAGCGTAGAGCCTTCTTCATTAGGGCAGTGTTGTCTCTTAGGATCTCTCCTCCCACCAAAACCCAAAGACAAGTGGAGAGGAAGAGATCACAAGAAGTGTGTGTGTACAAATGACTTGCAAGCCAACTCTTTGTATACTAAAATGTTGAGCACAAATGGGGGCAATTTGGTTGCTGGCCGACCTTGACGAATTGTCCCATAACACAAATAAATTCATATCTCCATGAATACATGTCGAAATCGGATGATCTTTAGATCAATCCTACACCTCTCGACGAGAGGAATCCAAGAAAAATATCAACTGCCATAAATAAGATGACCCACATGGGGTTTGGCCCTAATTTCCAATTTTAACAGAAAAGGATAAATTTCACCATCTTATACCCACATGTGCCAATCTAGGGTTTCTGCAGTAAGGCCGAGTTGTAGTCCAAACGTTGTTGGGGATGTTCCTGGGTCCGAAGTTGCTGGGGTCGAAATTGTTGGAGAAGTTGCTGGGGTCAAAGTTGTTGCTATAAGCTATGTGAAGAAATCTCATCAAGAAGGAAGGTTGACTTGGTCTTGGAGGAGTCTTTGTCAATGGCCTTTGGTCTTGGAATTCGTGATTTGAAGTTCTATAATGTTAAGTTTAGGTATGTTCTATGCTTAGAGCAATTTATTTCAATTTTCATAGTTAGCTCAATATATTTTCCAGATTAGCAATCATATCAGCGTTAAAGTAAACTGCATATAGAACATAAACATAAATCGCAGAAGACAAGCCAAGACAAGAGGACACGAGATTTGGCGCTAGCTAGGGACAAACCCCAATGTGGGGAAACCCTTGATCAATTCTTCTTATATGTTCTTCAGTAGTTCAACAAAGAAGAGAGAGAGAGATAGTACATTTACAACTGAAGTCAACACTTTGACTTATCTAGATGAGAGCATAGATCATCTCTAAGAAGATGATACATGAGATCAGTTGAAGACAAACTGCTTCAACTAATTCTCTAAGGTAACTTCTTCACCTATCATAGTGCTGCATCTTGTTATCATGCTGCACCTCTCCGTGCTGCACCATGCTGCACCCATCAGCACAATGCTGCATTTCATCATGCTTCGCTAATCATGTCTATACCCATCACTGTATTGCATCTCCTCATGCTGCACCATGTTGAGCTCTTCATTGCACTATGCTGCATCCAAATGCATGCTGCAATGCCTCATCGTCCTGCTGCTTCTCACGTCATGCTGCATCCAACTACTGCATCTAGATATGCAACTCCTTAGTCTTCCTTCTTCAGCTGGTTCTCCAAGTTGATTACACCACCACTCTGCTCCTTGCTAGCTGATTGATCCTTAATGTAATACTTCTAACCCTTGACAATGGCTCTGCCCATCTCTTATTATAGTAACATTATACAACCCTTAGAGTAGGTCTGAGGTAGCCTTTCTGGAGGACTGTTCCATCCTTTATGAGCTCTCAAACAGCTCTCTCTATCCTCTGCCTTCTAGCAAGATACACAACCTCCTCTTCAGCCTTTCAGTCTTCCTTTATCACAAAGTCACCTACAACAAACACATTGTCCATTCATGTATCTTAGTGCTGTGTTAAGACACTTTCTTGCTGCGTTCTAGGGCTGCCTGTGCTGCGTCTTAGGGTCTTTACATAGCTGAATATTAGGGTTCCAGTGACAGTGACTTTAGGCTTCTTTGACTGCGAATATAGAGCTTCTTAGGACAACGAATTTAGGGCCTCTTGGGACAGCAAATTAGGGCTTCCTGTTTGCTGCGTATTGGAGCTTTCTTGACAACAAGTAGGACCACCCTTGACAACGTCCTAGTCTCCTTTATGACTGCGGATTAGGGACTCCCTTTAGTTGTGTTTTGGAGCTCTCTTTACAGCGAATTAGGGCCTCCCTTTAAGTGTAGATTAAGTCACCTTTGACCTGCGGCTAGGGCACTTTAGGACTGCGCATTAGGGCTTCTCCTTCAACTATGTATATGCCTCCTTCACTGTGGCTAGATATTCCTATTTGGACAACGGCTAGGCTTCCTCCTTGAGCTGCGAATATGACTCTCTATTGACAACGTATAGGGGTTCCTTTGAGCTGTGTATAGGTCTCCTCTTACCTGCAAATAGATCTCTTCATAAGACTGCGGCTAGGTGTTCCTCTGCGTCTAGGGCACCTTGACTTGCTGCGTAGAACCCTTTCTTCATTGTGTTAAAATCTCCTCCATGATAGCGTTAGGATCTAGGGCATCCTCTAAGGCAACATATCCTCTTTAGATCTCTCCTCCCACCAAAACCCAAAGACAAGTGGAGAGGAAGAGATCACCAAGAGGATGTGTGTCCAAATGACTTTCAAGGCACTATTATTTATACTAAAACGTTGAGCACAAGTGGGGTTTATTTGGTTGCTGGCCGACCTTGACGAATTGTCCCATAACACAAATGAATTCATATCTCCATGAATACTTATCGGAATTGGATGATCTTTAGATCAATCCTACACCTCTCGATGAGAGGGATCCAAGAAAAAATATTAGCTGCCATAAATAAGATGACCCACATGGAGTTTGGCCCTAGTTGCCAATTTTAACATATAAGAACAGAAGAGTTCTTGTTGGTTTTCCCCTCAAGAGGAGAGGTTTTGGCCCTGGCTTATAACCTACATCTTCTGTCCTGTTGTCTTATTATTCTTCATTGTTTGGTAGCTGTTTGATGATAGAAGAACACTAATAATAATCAAAAGAAAGGAGAAGCTAATCAATTTAAGTAAAATACATCACTAGTAGTTATCAAAGTAAGAGAAGTCACCTAATTTAGCTGCCCCTAGATTTTTCAACATGGTATCAGAGCTAAGGTGACAAGACAAGAAGAGGTAGCTTGAAGATCATCCACTAGAAAGAAGGATATGTAGGAATTTACAGGGTAAGCTCCTCAGACAGAACACCAAAGGACACCGTTCACAAACAGATCACAGATCAATACACCAGTGTTCTTGATGTGGTTAAAACCCTCAAAGAGGGAAACAGTCCACGGCCTGAGCCAACGCGGCCACTTCAGGCAATTTATTAATAAAAGAATGAAAATTTACATAAGCTTCTCTCATGAATGGTTACCTTACAAATGACAATCCATGCTTTTTAAATAGAGATCATGGACCAATTGGGTGTTAAGCCATGGATCAAGTGTCGGTAATACCGAGGAGAGAATGAACCGTCGGATCACTACATATCGTGACCGTCAGATTGTAAGTTACAAAAGTACATAGTCAAGAAACACACTTTACCTAACTCTACACTAGACCAAGTTATACTTAACTATTTCCTATGTGTTGGAATATCCTAACAGGATACATAAAGGCTAAGCAAACTAAGCAGCATCAAGGAGGACTATCCATCACATCACAAGGATCACATCATCGCAACTCTTGGAAGAAGAAAAAGACCTTAAAAACCTTACCTCCACTGAAAGAAGGATTACACATTTGAAGCATCTTGAAGTCTCCATATTCTACATTTCTACATCCAAAGGGAGCAAGAAGAAGCGTTGACGTCATCATCAAAGAATCAAGGTGATCTCCCTCTCTTTAAAGAAAGGATCACACCTCAAGCATATCATCTAGAAAAGAAGTATTGTCATCTTTGAAGAAGGAAGACATCATCAAGGAAGTAATCATCTTCAATTGTCATCATCATCAAGAAGACAACAAGTTGAAGATATCATCATCAAAGAAGCATCTTCACTTGACAAGTAAGTATCTTTATATTTATGTCTGAATCTACTATCAACATGACTTCATTCTGCAAGGAAAGCAACAAACTGGTCGGGTCATCAAATTTCCTTGCATGGAAGAAGAGGATAGGTTTGATCCTCATAGAGAATGAAATCATTGAATATGTTAAGGGTTCAATCTCCAAACCATCACAAGAGCAAGCTCAAGCACTATCAAAGTACATGAAAGGGGAAATAAGGGCTTAAAGAATCCTCAGAATCAATCAAGAATTCCCTCATCCTTTATGTAGCAAAGTTGGAGAAATCAAAAGATATCTATGAAAAGCTAGTAGAATTGTTTTTGTAAGCATTGCAGGAGAAGTTATATCATTGAGAGCCGAATTATACAAGATGAAGGTATTAAAGGAAGAAGGGGTAGCCTCATACCTTATGAGGGTATCTCAAATAAGAGATCAACTTCAAGAATTAGGAGAAATAATGTTTGATAATGAAATGACCACCGTTGTGCTCAATGCACTACCTGATGAATGGGGCAACTTTGTATAAAGTATGTATGGAAAGAAGGAAGCCACTCCATTTAATGAACTTTGGTCATTATGTAAGGTTGAAGAAACTAGGTTGAAAGCAAAAAGCGATGTTGGATCAAATGAACAATTTCAAGCATATGTTGCCATGGCTAGGAGAAAAGGAATGTTTGGGAAGTTTGATCCTCGGAAAAAGAAAAAGATCGATATGTCAAAGATACAATGCTATGAGTGTAATGAAAATGGGCACTTTAAAAGGAATTGTCCCAAACTCAAGAAGGACAACAAGAAGAGAAAGGAAAAAAATGAAGCCATGTTATCGAAGAAGTGGAAGAATCAGAAAAGAAGAAATCAAAGGAGGAGGAAGTGAAAGATCTCTACTATGACTGAGATAATTTCCTTCACTTAGTTCTTTTTAGTTATAGAAGAGAGCATCACAAGTATGATAAGATGCATTATAGCAAGATAGAGATGACATCATCATAAAAGCATGGAAGGATAGCTGAAGTAGAAAGTCTACATGGTTATAGCAGTCACCATGATAGAAATGACATCTCCATTGGAAGCATATAAGGACAACCGAAGTAGCACTATATATGGTTGAACAAAGTCATCTAGCAAGATAGAAGATAAAGATGTCATCACACATCATCATCATTAGAAAGGAGCATTTGTAGAATGAGGATCATTAAGATTCTCCATTGGAATCTTTGTTAGAAGATTTACCTCTACTTAAAAAGAAGCAAGTGTCTCACAGATGGTCTACATTCCACATTATGTGGGATCTATAGGTTAAAAGGATGACGGTATGATGACAAAGATGTGCAATGTGTCAAGTTGCTTGAAGTGTTTTCATCTTCAAGCAAGCAAAGGAAGCTGCTAGAAGAAATTCTAGATGACTACATGAAGGAAGAGGTATGTATATATTTGGTAATAGATAGATAACGTCATGTCATCATATGGTTGCAAATAGAATGGTTGAATGCTCTATCTCAAGAGCATGACTGAAGAAGAAGGGACTCTTCCTTACAAATGATACATGAAGGTATGATGTACCTTGAACTCTTCTACATATTGACAAGATGAAATCAACATACTATGACCTCATGAAGAATATGAGGTGGTTGGCATTCATGGTTCCTATGATCAAGGAACTATGTATAGACGATCTTGTGGAAGCAATATGTGAAGAGAAGGTGAAATAAGAGTTTGTGAAAGATGTATCTATAGCCACGTAAGATAAGATAAGTGATCAACATTTGAGAACAAGAAGGATTAACTATGACATCTCCTCGAAGAAGGTATGAAGACCTTGATAGATATGCTGGAAAAGGAAAACCTTGGTAATATGTGTCTTGGAGATGAATTCATACATGTGCAGGATGTTGATGTTGCAAGAAGCTGATGTCATGATGAAAGGTCATCATAAAAAGGTAACATTGATTTGATGTTCATTTAGATTTTTGAGATCACTTGGTTGGGTTGAAACAGGGCTATCGAAAGAGAGTTGTAGATGTCACCTACAACTAGTACTCATGAGATTGGATGGAAGATCTTGAAAGAAACATGACTTGGAAAAGTTAGTTGTATGAAAGATAGCTAGATGTGGACTAGAAGATCACTTTTTGATAAAGAGAAGGGATTATTGGTTCAACACTATGGTTTGTTGAAAGGAAAGTAATGGAGAAGATGGCCAATACCCTATGATAAAGTGATGAAGAAGGCTCCATGATGAAGAAAATGAAGTTCATGGCATGATGCAGAAAGAGGAGCCCCACAAGCAGCTGGTAGTACCATGATCTCCACCAAAGAGCAAATAGTTGCTGTTGGAAACAAGTCCCTAGTTGAGAGGGAGCTTGGGCAAGTCCCTTGTTAAGAGGGAGATTGGGTATATTCCTTTTATAAGGAATGAGTTGATCGTCCCTAGTTGGGAGGGAGAGATAGACACATCATTCTTGTCTTCGTGTTATGAAGAAAGAATGGAGGATTGGGTAAGCATATGAGATTGATTCTGATACTCTTTGAAGATGTGGTAGGGCATCCAATAGGCAAGAGTAGTCGAAGAGGAAATTCCTTGAGGATGTGTTATTCCAAGATAGGAATGATCCTAAAAGGACATACCTTGTGAACATCTAGATGGGGTAAGTTTCTTCAGAGACAATGATGAATGGTGTCTATTAGTCATTGTCTTGCCAACATTGTGCTTTGATCTTGTGGAGAGATAGAGCTGATAGTCAAGGCCTTGCTATGTGACAATGCTGCTTAATATGATGAGATGCACTGGTATAGGCTGAGAAAATAGATTATGAGATGACTCACCAATCCGACTCTTCTTATGAGAATTCTTCAGTATGAGAATGTCCAAGTACCTTGTATAGATTATGAAAGAGAGTTGTAGATGTCATCTACAACTAGTACTCATGAGATTGGATGGAAGATCTTGAAAGAAACATGACTTGGAAAAGTTAGTTGTATGAAAGATAGCTAGATGTGGACTAGAAGATCACTTTTTGATAAAGAGAAGGGATTATTGGTTCAACACTATGGTTTGTTGAAAGGAAAGTAATGGAGAAGATGGCCAATTCCCTATGATAAAGTGACGATGAAGAAGGCTCCATGATGAAGAAAATGAAGTTCATGGCATGATGCAGAAAGAGGAGCCCCACAAACAGCTGGTAGTACCATGATCTCCACCAAAGAGCAAATAGTTGTTGTTGGAAACAAGTCCCTAGTTGAGAGGGAGCTTGGGCAAGTCCCTTGTTAGGAGGGAGATTGGGTATATTCCTTTTATAAGGAATGAGTTGATCATCCCTAGTTGGGAGGGAGAGATAGACACATCATTCTTGTCTTCATGTTATGAAGAAAGAATGGAGGATTGGGTAAGCATATGAGATTGATTTTGATACTCTTTGAAGATGTGGTAGGGCATCCAATAGGCAAGAGTAGTCGAAGAGGAAATTCCTTGAGGATGTGTTATTCCAAGATAGGAATGATCCTAAAAGGACATACCTTGTGAACATCTAGATTGGGTAAGTTTCTTTAGAGACAATGATGAATGGTGTCTATTAGTCATTGTCTTGCCAACATTGTGCTTTGATCTTGTGGATATATAGAGCTGATAGTCAAGGCCTTGCTATGTGACAATGCTGCTTAATATGATGAGATGCACCGGTATAGGCTGAGAAAATAGATTATGAGATGACTTACCAATCCGACTCTTCTTATGAGAATTCTTCAGTATGAGAATGTCCAAGTACCTTGTATAGATTATGAATGCCTCCCTACTTAAGAGGGAGTGTTGAAATATGTAACTGGGTTCGATCTTCATAATGACATATGTAATCATTATTTTATGTATTTGATGTAAAGATAATTTTATTATTATTATTGTCATTCTTGAAGCATGGGTTTCATGCTCAAGGTAAATTTATTTATAGTTCAAGCACCCATTGAGTGCTTCTAGGACTTGTCATTGAGTCATCAAGTCAATTGAGTCATTGTCATGTATGGAAGACCCTTTGGGCATGTTGTATCTTGTAAAGAAAATTATTGTATAGTCAAAAGTGTCATAAAGACCCTCCAAGACCTTGTCAAACAAGCAGCAACAAGTTGGCCTAAATGAAAGAGCAAGTTGGCCTCATGAAGGGCTATTCGACCACCTTATGAAGCCTATATATAAGAAGAACTCGACCTCACCAAAGGGACACTCATCAAGTTCATTGAAGCACAAGAGAAGGCTCATACCTAGTGATGAAGGAAGAGATAAAAGGAAGCAAAAATGAAATTTGAAAGGGACAGTTTTAGGGTCAAATTTCCCACATGTGCGAAAGGACTAGGGCAACAATTGTTGCAGCAAGGCCGAAAATTATAGTGATACTAGAGGGCCGAAATCAAGAAGAAAAGGGATCATCTTGTAAGCCGAGTTCCAAAGGCAGAAGCAACTCCTCAAGTGAAGGAATAAAAGGATATATTTCACCACCTTATACCCACACGTGCCAATCTAGGGTTTCTGCAGTAAGGCTGAGTTGCTGTCTAGAAGTTGCTGTGGTTGAAGTTGGTGGAGAAATTGCTGGGGTCGAAGTTGTTGGAGAAGTGCTTGGGTTAAAGTTGTTGCTATAAGTTGTATGAAGAAAGCTCATCAAGAAGGAAGGTTGACTTGGTCTTGGAGGAGTCTTTGTCAAGGGTCTTTGGTCTTGGAATTCATGATTTGAAGTTCTATAAGAAGAGAAGACTTCTTGTGGATTTTCCTTTCAAGAGGAAAGGTTTTGGCCCTGGCTTATAGCCTACATCTTGTGTCTATTGAAGAATCTAGGGCAAAGTAGTTATGATAGGATTCTTCTTGTAATGATAACAATTTGTGAAGCACTTTTACTTTTCTTGTTAGCTTGATGTTCTTCTTATTATTAGTGTAAGTTCTTTTACTTCATCAAACTGCTACCAAAATACAAAAGACAAGAACACAAGATGTTGGCTCTTTGCGAGGGCAAAACCTCTCTCTCTTAGAGAGGAAAACCCTTTCTCAAATTTCTCTTATTTAAGCTTCTATTGAACAATGCCAAACCCTAGACCCTTGACAAGAATATCCTCCAAGCACAAGTCAACCCCTTTGTTCTCCTTCTTCCGACACTTCATCCTCCTTCTTCTGGCACTTCGTTCTTCTTCTGACAACTGATGATAGTCCTTGTTATGCTAGCTCTAGAAGAGATACTTCTCCTTGGTCCTTAGTGTACTCTTTCACATATGAGGAGAACCTTATCTCTTGCCCAACCGAGCTCTTTCTTCGATATAGTTGCAGACTTTATATGACAACAGTGCAACCCTATTTCTTCGCACGTGTGAGGGGTTTCCTTAGGTGAATGTCCTCTTTCTTCTTTGCTTGAGTGAGCACCTTCTTCACTTGAGTGAGAGGCCTTATAGGCCTATTTATCTAGCCCAAACAACGATATATATATGACTGTAGTAGAGGGCTGCTATGACAACAGAGAGACCGTCTATATCTTCACACGTGTAGCTGTAGTTGACCTTAGAACAATCCTCTAAGGCTCGATATACTTTCTTCTTTTCTTCGCTGCACTAGAGGCTCCTTCCTTTGCTTCTTTTCACCCTTAACTCGTCCTTCTATCTTACTGATTTAAGAGGTGATTTCACTTCTTGTTGGAGTGGACAACCTCTATATATAGAGGTTTGTCCCTCCTTTAGGACGACTAGTAGACTTGAGGCCAACTTGACATTTAAACTTTGAATTGCTTCCTTTAATGATGTCGTTGCATGGAGGAGACTTGTGACTTTGCTTGGAGGAATATCTTTGACTCTAATATATATATATATACATGGTGTAACATGCTCTTAAGGGTCTTAAACATTTCTTTTGACTCTGTGACTTTCCTATAGCACTTTGACACGTTCTAGACCTATCCAATGAGCAAGAAACTCATTGACATAAATAACAAAAATAATACTTCTTTTATTTTATAAATACCAAGATCAAAATTACATTTATGAAGACCGAACCTAGTTACACTTTCTTCAACAACTTGTCTTATTATTCTTCATTGTTTGGTAGCTGTTTGATGATAGAAGAACACTAATAATAATCAAAAGAAAGAAGGAGCTAATCAAGTCAAGTAAAATACATCACAAGCAATTATCAAAGTAAGAGAAATCACCTAATCTAGCTGCCCCTAGATTTCTCAACATTCTTTTTATAGATGAAGCATCGTGTTCTTGAGGAACTAGGTGATGGTTAATGATGGGGGTAGAGCTCATGCTAGGCTTTTGCCCATATGTTAATCAAATGTCCCAACCCTATTTTGCATTTTTCAGTTTCCTTTCATTGTGGATTTCTAATGCTTTTATCTTTCTTTTAGTTGCATCAACCTTCAAGGAAAACTTTTTTTGGGCCTAGGCTGAAGGATGAGGGTGAAAGGGTGTCAATCCTAATGACAATGACCACTAGCCCGAAGAATGGTGATGAGTAAGGGGAAAGATGGAAAGTGGTAAGTATGGAATATCTTGGACATGCTACTCAATCAAACTCTCCCCAGTAGTATCCATCCTGAACCCTAAGGCCTTAGAGGAGGTCCTACTGGACTAGAGTCAAAGACTAACCTCCCAGATGAAGTGAGGGAGGAAGAATACAGTCAAGATTGGTCAATTATCCAGTTTTCCCCTTGATCCATGTTAGGATGCCCATAACATTAATTGAAAACACATGATTGCAAAATGGTTAAAGTACCGACCAATGGACGACCTACCTTCCTTCAAGAAGAAATGTTGGATGGGAGAGAGAAATCTGACTGGAGCAAGAAGTGGAGAATCTTGGCGTCATGTTATGTGCTGATCATATGGGTTGTTGGTTGACACTGGCTGGTTATCCTAGGGGGAGAAATTTTTTTTCTTGTTAAGTTATGGTATGTTCTATGCTTATAATAGTTTACTTCTTTTTCTTATTATATTCCACAGATTAGCAATCACATGTACATAAAGTAAAGTTTAGATAAAACATTAAACGATTGATAGAAAACAAGCCAAGACAAGAGACACAAGATGCGGCGGCTAGCCACGGACAAACCCCACAATGTGTGGGAAAACCCTTTGATCAAATCTTCTTTTACCTTCAATAATTCAGCTGAGAGAAATAGTACAATAAATCTGATTTATATCAGCAGTAGCAAACCCTAGATCAGCATCATCAACATTAGTGGCTTCATCATCAAACTAGGGTAGACGATATCTCACAACCCGACCGTCGGATCGGCTTGATTCCACCACCAAAAGTTGCGGCTTTCAGAGGAGGTCCAGATGAACCTACAACGCAATTTAGATGAGATCTTCTAGTCCACGCAAGTCAAACTTCACTTCTGCAGTTGCAGCTTCAGTTTCAGTAGCTTCCTTCAAACTAGGGCAGTTGATATCTTGCAAACCGTCCGTCAGATTGACTTGATTCCACCACCAAAAGTTGCGGCTTTCAGAGAAGGTTCAAATGAACCTACAACACAGTTCAGATGAGGAGATCTTCTAGTCCACGCAGGTCAAACTTTACTTTTGCAGTTGTAGCTTCAGTTTCAACAACTTCTTTCAAACTAGGGCAGTCGATATCTTGCAAACCGTCCGTCGGATTGACTTGATTCCACCACCAAAAGTTGCGGCTTTCAGAGGAGGTTCAGATGAACCTACAGTGCAGTTCAGACGAGGAGATCTTCTAGTCCACACAGGTCAAACTTTACTTCTGCAGTTGCAGCTTCAGTTTCAGTAGCTTCCCGCTTCACATGTGTGAGGGAGAGACCCTTTTCTGTGCAGTAGAGAAGAGACTCTTTTTTGCGCAGTAGAGAGAGAGAGATGTGATGAGATGGGTGAGTCTAAATGAGGAAAAGTCCTGTATTTATACACAACATTGGTTTTTGAATAGATGCGACTATTGGGCTTCTGAGCCTACATGAGTTGTAGGTCGGCTTGATAATAATTCCATAATCAAAATAAATTCACATCTCCATGAATACTTATCGGAATCGGATGATCTTTATATCAATCCTACACCTCTTGACGAGAGGAATCTAATAAAAATATTATCAGCCATGAATAAGATGACCCACATGAAGTTTTGCCCCAGTTGCCAATTTTAACACTCCCTCTCAACTAGGGAGAACTTCATTTGCAATCGGTCTATCGGTCGTTACTATTCATCCATCAAATGCACTGCCCTGTAAAGCCTGACCCTTGCCCTGCTCTGCTCTATTCTGCCTATTCTGCTTTGTCTTGTTCTGCCCTGTACTTATCTGTATTGTTTTGCTCTATTCTGCTCTGCTCTTGCATTGTTCTGTTTTGCTCTGCTTTTCTCCGAATTATGAAGAAGAAGAAATGATCGAGGATGTATCATACTGACTCAAAGTCAGTCTCAGAGTATGTACCATTGGTCCCAGAGCAGTCTCAACCAACCCGAAGTCAGTGTCATAGTGAGTACAACTCCTACCACTGGTCCCAGATCAGTAACATCCTCCACTGACTCAAAGTCAGTCTCAGAGTGCTTACCACTGGTCCCAGACCAGTCTCAACCGACCCGAAGTCAGCTTCATAGTAAGTACCACTCCTACCACTGGTCCCAGATCAGTATTGATGTCTCAGAGAGTGTACCACTGGTCCCAGACCAGTCTCAACCGACCCTTAGTCAGCCTCATAGTATGTACCACTCTCACTGGTCCCAGACTAGTACTGCACTGACACAAAGTCAGTCTCAGAGTATGTACCACTGGTCCCAGACCAGTCTCAACTAACCCGAAGTCAGTGTCATAGTATGGTACAACTCCTATCATTGGTCCCAGACCAGTATCATTGATCCTAGATCAATGGAGGTCATGTTAGCGTAGGGAGTACGATAGATACAACGATGCGTCCATCGGTACTACTATGGTCCCTAACTTCATTTCCCTGCTCATTGATCAGATGAGAGGTACTTCCCATGAGTCCTAGACTGCATGTGTAGGATGCCTCGACAGGAGAACTAATCAATCTTGTCCTCACAGGAGAACACATCAATCCTGCTACAATCGCCATGGAGAACACATCAATCCAGGCCGCCATGGAGAACACATCAATCTAGGCCTCACAGGAGAATGCATCAATCCTGCTGCAATCGCCATGGAGAACACATCAATCCAGGCCTCACAGGAGAACTAATCATCCTGCTGCACAAGAGAGCGAATCATCATGTTCCACAAGAGAGCGAATCATCTTGTCCCACAAGAGAGCGAATCATCTTGTTCTAGTGCGCACCATCAGGAGAGGGTGAGTCACCCTGTGGTCGTATGTTGCTCTTGTAAGAACCGCAAGCCCTCAGAGCTCTCAGAGCTCAATGTATGCAACATGCAGGACCCTTGTACAAGGGTTTCTTGACGACTCCAAGTCGTTTGGGAAAATCAC
>APFE031661319.1:9170-37869 GCA_000404065.3 Pinus taeda
ATTAACATTTATTTTGTTCTCATCATGAGTTTCATTTACTACCCTTTCGCCATTAGTAAGCATTTCTTGTAGAAACTTTGTCAAATTTTTCTTCAAATCTGCAATGCCTTTCTTTAAATCATCCATCTTAGCTTCCATGCCATCCATATTAGCTTCCATGTCATTCATCTTAGCTTCTACGCCTTTCTTTAAACCATCCATCTTAGCTTCTGTTACTTTTTGTGCGAGTGAAATTTGTCGCACTTGGTCTCGTAATTTTGATGTATCATATTTCATTTCTTCCTCTTCTTCATGAGTCATGCTAGAGCTTTCAGGTTGCTTACTAGGTGTTTCCACTTTCTTTCTTCGGGGAAGCAATTATCGATAATAATGCTTCACTATGCCCTTTTAATTCCTTCAAACTAATTTTTCAAACCAAACTTATGCAAAAATTTAAAAAAAAACTGCACACCTTTTTTCCCTTTGTAGGAGCTCGATATTGAATCTGATGTATCTTTGTAATTTTGGATCTCCAAGGTCTGAAATTTCTTCCTGTGTTAACCCTCTGAGTAATATTTATAACTCTGTAAGTCTCATCAAGATTGGATTCTCCAATGAAGAGTTGTCTCAATTCTCCCACGATGACCTGAGTATAGACTAGTTCAGTAGAGCGAACTTGTATGACGTTACGTGGGTCACTATTTCAACCTTACGTTCTGAAAATGATACCCAAAAAAGTACAGCCCCTCCTATTTCTATAACTTCTTACGAAAATTCAGTCTGATGCTCAGAGCAAAAGTTATGATGATTTTCCCAAGGTCACCTATTTGGAATGTAATTCGGGGGTCTGCAAAAACCCTAACTTCCTCAGATTGTATCTCCGAAAATATATTGAGACAAGATCTGAAATTCGGGCCCGAGGTTTATCAAGATTTCTTCTCAAATGGGTTTTTTTTAAGCTTTTGAAACATCGTACAAAAAAAAGGAAGGCGAAAATGCCACGATGACCTGTTTGGAGCAACGAAACCCTAGAATCCAAAGCTCTGATACCAAATGTTATAGACAAAGATAGATCAACGCCTTAGAAATAAGCCTCTTCGAGGAGCCAACCTCCTTTACATTACACAAATGAACAATTCTTAGATGATTCAAATGACAAAACCTCCTTTCTATATATAAGAGTCTAAGGGATCACAATATAACCAAAGTCAACCTAACAATAATAATGTAAAGGCACAAAAATAATAATAGTGGGATTCTATGGGGCACAATAACAACAATATGGGGACAATAGGGGCACAACAATAACAATAAGAGATACACCGACAATAGTAATGGGGGAATCGCTAGTATTATAGGGACCTAGCATAAAATACAAACATTAGAAATGTTGATGATGAAAATTATCATGTTTACAACATGCTTCCTACACTAGATGTTATAGATGTTTCTAATGAGTTCTCTAATAACATTAATAATATTCTTCAATCACACAACTTAGAGCACCTTGATATGATACTCTTTTACAGAAATGTACACATTTATCCAGTCAAATAGAATACACTCCTAGAATCATTTCAAATTATGGTGAACTTGATGTATGTGTTAAAGAAAACAATAAAGAAACGAAATTGGAAAGTCGAGTATTAATCTCTAAAGATAATTATCATTCTAAAGGTAGAGAAACATTTAGCTTCATAGGGTTGAATAGTCACTTCTCATTATACCCTCATCTTTTTTCTGATAGTAATTTGTTTGACAATTACTCTTCTTATTTAGTAGTTCCTCCACACTTAAATTCCTTTTTAGAAGAGAAATGGACCATTATTAATAAAATAAGTTATGAACCTCTCTTCAGTTACGATCATGATGATGAATCATTTAATGATCATTCTTCGTATAGTCCTAAAAATTCTCATGCATACTTATCTGAATATTCTTCTCATTCTTATTTACCTTCTAGGAAGGAAGATAGTGAATCCATTTATGATGATGGTTTGGAGATTGATCAAGATAATGAAATGTTTCCCCCTTTGATGAATATATCACATCCTCAAGTTGAATTTATATTACAATATGAAATGTGTTTATACTAATAACGATACAATAGATCTTCATCTTGAATTTTCTAAACATCAGAATGTTTTCAATTCTAAAGAAGAGGAAAAGGGTCATTCCCATATTTCACTCTGAAATTATCAATTAAGTTCTTGGTTCTTTTCATGATCTTGAATACTTTTCACAACTAGATGCTTATGATGACCTTGATTACAATTTCACAAATAATACTTGTGAAAAGGATTTTTTTACAAAAAAATCCCTAATGTCTTGTAACATTAATGTACTATATGTAAATAATGATGTAATTTTATTGTATATTCTTCATATGTTATGGGTTTTATTATATCTATATACAACTTTTATTTTTCAAATTTTGGATATTGTATGCTAGTCTTTCATCGAACATTGGCAAAGTGTGTTAGTGGAATAACTTCAAAATGATTTTCAAAGCTTGGATTATGAACATCAAATATTTTAATTTCAATTGGTGTTCATGTCTTACCAGCTTATTCTATCCTCGAGAATGAATCTTCCACAATCTTCAACACTTTAGAGTGCATCATTTCTGTCTTATCAACTATCTTGTTCATCTGCAAACCTTTTGATACCTTCGACATATTCGATGTTAATGGTCCAATAGATTCTTGCTTGAAAAGCTAAATTACAAAGAAGATTTCAGTGTACATTAATATTAATGATAATGCTCTTCCTATTGTATATAGCACTGACTTTTCTCTACAAGGTGAGCAAATTTATTTTCCAACCATGTTTTCCTTTCAACAATTTCATATTGATTTCCATGATAGAGTCAAAACATGGTTGGAGAATTCACTTCACGAGAAATTTTCTGTAAATAATGAATTTCTTTTTTCATACCAGTTAGAAATAGATGTATATAATATGTTAAAGCTTTTTATATATAGTTTACTATTGATCCAATTACTAATTCTAAATCATTGTGTACATATTATTGCAGACTTAGAGCAACTTGAATGGATCCATTGGAAGTTTCATTTTACTTAGTCTCAATTTTCCTATAGAGTAGGGTAGAATAGGATTAGGAATAGTTTTAGCTCTGTTTGTTCTCTCTTTTACTTACTAGAATAATGCAGCTATGGAATAAGCAAGTGACGAGCCCTTCAAACAGGGCCATTTTTTTTCAAGCTTTTGTGATCCATCTTGTTTTTTAAGTGTTTTTCCAGATTAATCACATGATTAGTTTTTGGTCAACATTTTGAACCAACTAATGTGGTTCATACTCAAGACATAGATGAAAAAATTGATCCCTTCATAGGTTTAGATAGTCGAGATGCATCAAGTTCCAAATATGAACATCGGAGAAAGTTAATAATATGTAATTAATAAATGAACATTATGATTTAGAACATCAATAATTTTTACCAAAAAGTTAAAAAATCATTATATAAAAATATTTATTATATAACATATAATTAGTCAAAACCCTAAATTAAGGACAAATGAATAAAAATATGAAAAAACAAAAAGATTATTTGAATACAAAAACCAATTTATATTATTAAATTTAATAATGAAGAAAATTAGTTATTATATATTTTAAAAGTTTATTTATATTACTAAAATAATAAATAGTATTTTTTTTTGTTAGTTTGGTAGGACTCTCTGATTTTTATGTCCATTATACACCCCGCTACGGGGGAAAGGTAACCCAAGATTTGAACCCAAGACTTCCGGTTCGGTGAGACTTCATTTCCACGGCCACTGCCACTTGAGCTACCCCACACGGACAAAATAATAAATAGTATTATTATATACAACAATATCATTTATTATTATATTTTATTAGTCACTTTGTTGACGACTAATAGTTTAGCATGGAGCAATCCAGGTTATAATGTTTAACTTTGAAAAAAAAAAATTAGTATTATTGAAAAAAAAAATTCAAATATTTGATTGGACCATAACTTTGAAGGTTCTATTGCAACCTTTGTGCCATGTGGATAGTTGTCTCAAAATTTTTTGCCATAATTTCTAGATGTAGTTGCAATATTTATGTCATGATTTTTAAATATTTGTGCAATGATTTTTCATTGTTAAGCATCATAATCAAAATCTTTGAAAATATTTATACTCACGTAAATAACCTACTTAACATTAATTACGGCCCACCATAATTTAAGCAAGTATTTGCATAAAAATTGTATAGGAACAAGATGGAAATAAATATATCCATTGGGAGTTAGTACCTACCATTATTTATGTTTTCTCCAATTCTTTAACATGTAGGAGTAAAAATGTAAGTGTGCTAACTTAGTAGTGGTTATTTCCCACCAAAAATTTATACAAATCCTTATCCGATGGTAGGCAATTAACTTTTCTACTTCTATATCAAATTGCATTTTCTCTAAAAACATAACATCAACTTAAATAGCAAGAACTACGGTGCCCTCCAACGCTTATTATTATTATGTGCCCTTTCAAATCTATATAAACTTTAAAACTCCACTAAATGTAAAAATTTATTGAAATATATTAATTTTATAGTAGCACATGGGTTAAATGGCCATATCGTTGCTTCTAGTTAGGTACAATCTCAACCCAATTTCATTGATAAAAGAAAACGTGTATGCCCAGACATATATAATTTTGAAATAGCCCACAAATAGCTTAGGTATCTATTTACCTACAGTATAGATCTCTACTATGAGAAGAGTAGAAGCTAGTGAATATTGTGATTTTATTGATACTTTATTTTATAGAATACTTTTTTTTTAATTATGTAATTTAAATTAAATTTCAAAATAAGTAAATTTTTAATGGTTTATAATAATTAATTTTTTTTTGTTGTTTGTAAAATTGTCTACCATATCAATAATACGTTAAAAGTCAAAGTCCTCTTCAAATGGATTTTATATAGAAATTTTTTAAGAATCCATTTAATATTATGTAGTTGTCAATATTAATTTCACATTTTATTTTTTAAAAAATATATCAACATATTAATTTTATGATTATTATCATTAAAAATATTAATTATTAAAAAATATAATTATTAATTATAGTTATTTATGGTCTAATGTCATATTGTGACAAAGATTGTTTTAATATGAAAATAATCATGGTTAAGCATGTTCAACCATGGTCCAATGTCACATTGCGACAAAGATTGTTTCAATATCAAAATCAAGCATGGTAAACCATGGTCCAACGTCGCATTGTGACAAAGATTGTCTCAATATGAAAATTAACCATGGTAAACAATGGTAAATCGTGGTAAATCATGTTTATTTTAATGTTTATAATATTTATCATAGGGTTTATATAACTTGGTTTATAGTATTTATCTTAGGGTTTATCATAGGATTTTCTCAATATGAAAATCAATCATGATCAACCATGGTCCAACGTTGCATTGTGACAAAGATTGTCTCAATATGAAAATCAATTATAGGCAACCATTGTCAACCATGGTTACGTTATGATAAAGATTGTCTCTTGGTCCAACGTCACATTGTGATAACCATGGTCAAGCATGGTCATCCATGGTTAATCATGGTCAATCATGGTCTACATTGGTAAATCAAACATGGTCAATCATGATCAACCATGATCAAGCATGGTCAATAACCATGGTTACATTGTCACAAAGATTGTCTCATTGTCCCATGTCACATTGTGACAACCATGATCAGTCATGGTCAACCATGGTCCAACATCGCATTGTGACAAAGATTGTTTCAATATGAAATCAACCATAGTCAAGCATGGTCAATCATTGTCAACGTCGCATTGTGACAAAGAATGTATTAATATGAAAATCAATTATGGTCAACGATATATGTTTTAGGGTTTATAATATTTATCTTAGGATTTATATACCCTAGGTTTACAATAATGGTTCCTTGGGTTTAATATTATTCCCTTAGGTTTTTAGAATTAATCCCTTAATTTATTAGTGCCTTCTATTTATAATGTTAATCCCTTGGGTTTATTAATCCAAGGGTATAACATTACTGATAAGGTTTATAATATTATTCGTAGGGTTCAATATAAATCCCTTGGGCTTATAGTATAAATTCTTTGGGTTTATTAATCGCATTGTGACAAATATTGTCTCGATATCAATCATGGTCCAACATCGTATTATGATAAATTGTATTAATATGAAAATAAACCATGGTCAACCATGTTTATTTTAGGGTTTACTCCCTTGGGTTTATGATCCCTTGGGGTTTTAGTATTAATCCCATAGCTTTATTATTCCCTTTTGTTTATAATATCAATCCCTTAGGTTTATTGATCTAAGGGTTCATATGCCTAGGGTATAACATTATTCATAGGGTTTTAATATTGCTCCTAGGGTTTAATGAAAATCCGTTCGGTTTATAATCATGGTCAACCATGGTAAACCAAGGTGCAATGTCACATGTGATAATGATTTTCTCAATATGAAAATCAACCATTGTCAACCATCATCAATCATGGTCAACCATATTCCAATATCACATTGTGACAAAGATTTTTTCAATATGAAAATAAACCATGGTCAACCATGGTCCAACATCACATTGTGACAAAGACTGTCTCAATATGAAAACCAAACATAGTCAATCATGGTCAAATGGTCCAACGTCGCATTGCGACAAATATTGTCTCAATATGAAAATCAACCATGGTCAATGATGGTTGAATGTCGCATTGTGACAAAGATTGTCTCAATATGAAAATCAAGCATGGTTAACCATGGTCCAACATCACAATGTGACAAAGTTTGTCTCGATATGAAAATAACCATGGTCAATCATGGTCCAATGTCGCATTATGACAAAAATTATATCGATATGAAAACCAACCATGATCAATGATGGTCAACCATGGTCCAATGTCGCATTGTGACAAAGATTCTCTTAATATGAAGATTAATCATGGTCAACCATGTTCTAATGTTGCATTTGTGACAAAGATTTTATGAATATAAAAATCAGGCATGGTCAATTATGTTTGTTTTAGGGTTTCTAATATTTATCTTAGGGTTTATATGCCTTGGATTTACAATATTAATCCCCTGGGTTTAATATTATTCCATTCAGTTTTCAGTATTAATCCCTTGGGGTTTTAGTATTAATCCCTTGGGTTTATTATTCCCTTAGGTTTATTGATCTAAGTTTTCATATTCCTAGGGTATAATATTATTCATAGGGTTTATAATATCAATCCTAAAGTTTAATAAAAATCCCTTGGGTTTATAATCATGGTCAACCAAGGTGCAACATCACATTGTGATAATGATTATCTCAATATGAAAATCAACTATGGTCAACCATCGTCAATCATGGTCAACCATGGCCTAATATCACATTGTGACAAAGATTTTCTCAATATGAAAATCAACCATGGTAAAGCATGGTCCACCATCGTCCAACATTGCATTGTGTCAAAGATTATCTCAATATGAAAATTAAAGATGGTCAACCATGGTCAAATGGTCGAATGTCTCATTGTGACGAAGATTATCTCAATATGAAAATCAACCATGGTCAATCATTGTCGAACGTCGCATTGTGACAAATATTTTGTTATGGTCCAACATCGCAGTGTGACAAATTTTGTCTCACTATGAAAATCAACCATGGTCAACCATAGTAAATCATGGTCAATCACGGTCAATCGTCGCAATGTGACAAAAATTGTCTCGATATCAAAACCAACCATTGTCAACCATGGTCCAATGTCGCATTGTGACAAAGATACTCTCAATATGAAGATCAATGATGGAAAACCATGGTCCAACTTCATATTTGTGACAAATATTGTCTGCAAATGAGAATCAAGCATGGTCAACCATGTTTGTTTTAGGGTTTATAAAATTTATCTTATGGTTTATATGTCTTGGGTTTACAATATTAATCTCTTGGTTTTAATATTATTCCCTTGGGTTTTTAGTATTAATCATTTGAGTTGCCTTGGGTTTATAATATCAATCGCTTGGTTTTATTAATATGAGGGTTCATATTCCTAAGGTATAAATTATTGATAGGTTTTTAAATTATTCTTATAATTTAATTACATATTTTATTAATAAAACCTTTAATATTAACTTAATTTTATTTAACATTAACTTTACTGTATATTAGTATTAAATTTGTAGCTTAATATTAAATTAATATTAAAATTTATTTATTAATATTAATTAAATTTTAAGTTAATATTAATATAGTTTTTATTATAATGTTTTTAATATCTTTATCAATATTATGTGTTTATCAATATTAATAATACTTTAGTTTATAATATATTCCTTGGATTATTAATTTTTAATATTATAAATATCTTATTTCTATTAATCTTTTTGGTTTTATTAATTGAATATTACTTTTCATATTAACATTTTATAGTGAGCAATAAATATTATTTATTATTATATTAACTTTTATTATTTTTATCAATATTAAATTTTATTATTTTTAATATTAATATTAATTTTTAATTTTAACATGGTTATGCATGTGATTGATATACACCTTCTTTCAGCGTATAGCATATATCAACCACATTAATTAATGTGGTTGTGCTAGTATGCTAAAAATAGAAGTCCTTGGAAAATGGAATTTCATATAGAAATATTATCCATGTTAATCTTAATATGTAGAATGTCAATACTAACTGCACATTTTATACTTGTTAAAATATATATCAGCGCCGCTACACCTTCTCACATATTTATTATAATAAAAATACTAGTCATTAAAAAATATGATTATTAACTCGAGCAACAACATAAAAATGCACTTTTATAAACAAGGTCGCATAGCTAGTTTAATTATTGAATTTTGAAAGGTATGGACTAACCACCACATTTGAAAAAGGGCTACATTGTAGATATTCTTGCTTAAGCTAAGTATAGTTAAATTGGAGTAAAAAACAATGAAGAGATACATGAATGGATGAACAGAGTGTTTTTCAAAAGGGAGTAATGTGAATGACCTCAAACTTATATAGTATGTAGACATTTGAATAAATCAACACTAAATATAGTTTAATGGCAAGTGGGCAAAATTGTGAATGACATCAAACTTGTAGATTATGTAGACATTTGAATAAATCAATGCTAAATATAGTTTAAAGGCAAGTGGACAAAATTGATCTACAACCATAAATCTTATGTACCAACTTCTCTGGCAAAATTTCATGTATTTAGACGAATATAATGAGTATGTTGCTTCTTAGACAACTATGAAAAATATGTTGTGACTATTTGTAATGCGGTTAAACTAACAATTATATAACTATAAATTTTACCATATAGTAAAAGTTTATAATAATCTATTGCAAGAACACAAATTAATAAGTCTTTTTAGTCAACAACCCTCAAAGTGTTTAACAAGCAAACAAGGCGTACTTAAGATACTTATAAAGCGTCAAAATGACAACACAATAATATAATACGAGTTCTTCGTATCTAATGATACATTATAAATCTCATATATATATATATAAGTTTTATTTATAATTTGGAAAAATAATAATATAATAATAATTTTATCATATAGAAAAAATTAATTTAAAAATTAAAAAATTAAAATAATAATAAATAAAATAAATAAAATAAATAAAAATTTACCATAGTTTTTTGAAAAAAAAAAATATATATATATATATATATATATATCAAACTAGTAACTAATTAATTTAAATTTGTATTGTATTTAGTTGGTTAATAAGTCACTGCACTAATGATACAATTATAATTTAATCAAATTTCAATAAACGTGTTTCCATTAATGATCCTTTTACACATAAAAAGGAAAAAAGTTGCAATCATTAAACAACATTAGCGCCTTGGTAATTCCACTGCGGTTTTGCCTTGTGCCTTGGTAAAGACTCCAACCTCTATGCTTAGCTAAAGGGGCCTTTGCCTTGTGTTACAAAGCTTGAAGCATATTTTTACATTTTTGATCGTCTAGAACAATTACATTTTCTTATATATTTATCATAATAAAAATATTAGTCATTAAAAATATAATTATCAATCATGGTCAATCATGGTTATCTATGGTCCAATGTCATATTGTGACAAAAATTGTCTCAATATGAAAATCAACCATGGTCAAGCATGTTCAACCATGGTCCAATGTCACATTGCGACAAAGATTGTCTCAATATGAAAATCAAACATGGTAAACCATGGTCCAACATCGCATTATGACAAAGATTGTCTCAATATGAAAATCAACCATGGTAAACCGTGGTAAAGCATGTTTATTTTAATGTTTATAATATTTATCATAGTGTTTATATACCTTGGTTTATAATATTTATCTTAGGGTTTATCATAGGATTTTCTCAATATGAAAAACAATCATGGTCAACCATGGTCCAACGTTGCATTGTGACAAAGATTGTCTCAATATGAAAATCAACCATAGGCAACCATTGTCAACCATGGTTACATTATGATAAAGATTGTCTCTTGGCCCAACGTCACATTGTGATAACCATGGTCAAGCATGGTCGTCCATGGTTAATCATGGTCAAGCATGGTCAAGCATGGTGAATCATGGTCTACATTGGTACATGAAACATGGTCAATCATGGTCAACCATGATTAAGCATGGTCAATAACCATGGTCACATTGCGACAAAGATTGCCTCATTGCCCAACATCACATTGTGACAACCATGGCCATACATGGTCAACCATGGTCCAACGTCGCATTGTGACAAAGATTGTCTCGATATGAAAATCAACCATAGTCAAGCATGGTCAATCATGGTAAACCATGTTCCAATGTCGCATTGTGACAAAGAATATTTCAATATGAAAATCGATTATGGTCAACAATGTATGTTTTAGGGTTTATAATATTTATCTTAGAATTTATATCCCTTGGGTTTACAATAATGATTCCTTAGGTTTAATATTATTCCCTTAGCTTTTTAGTATTAATCCCTTTTCTTTTTTTTTGCATGTGGTTCACGAGCACCCTGGTCAGTGAGTGATCGCTACGTCCACGGAAAAATCTGGGCGATAGCTACGCTAAATTGCCCCTCGGCCTACTGCAAGACCTAACCCCAAGGGCTTCGGGTGGATTCGACCTTGTGACTTCTTGATGGTGAGGCACGATTTTTGACCAACTGAGCTAACCCTTGGGGCTGTTAATCCCTTAATTTATTAGTGCCTTCATTTTATAGTATAAATTCCTTGGGTTTATTAATCGCATTGTGACAAATATTGTCTCGATATCAATCACGGTCCAATGTCGCATTGTGACAAGGATTATGTTAATATGAAAATGAACCATGGTCAATCATGTTTCTTTTAGGGTTTATAATATTTATTTTAAGGTTTATATACCTTGGGTTTATAATCCCTTGGGGTTTTAGTATTAATCCCTTAGCTTTATTATTCTCTTTTGCTTATAATATCATCCCTTAGGTTTATTGATCTAAGGGTTCGTATTCCTAGGGTATAACATTATTCATAGGGTTTATAATATTGAGCCTAGGGTTTAATAAAAATCCCTTGGGTTTATAATCATGGTCAACCATGGTAAACCAAGGTGCAACGTCACATTGTGACAGTGATTTTCTTAATATGAAAATCAATCATTGTCAACCATCATCAATCATGGTCAACCAAAGTCCATTATCACATTGTGACAAAGTTTTGTCAATATGAAAATAAACCATGGTCCAACATCACATTATGACAAAGACAGTCTCAATATGAAAATCAAACATAATCAGCCATGGTCAAATGGCCCAACGTCGCATTGCGACAAAGATTGTATCAATATGAAAATCAACCATGGTCTGTAGAAATTCCCACTATAGGTCAATAGATTATGCAATATACTAAAACACAATACAAGATCTACTTCTACAGCACTTTGCGGAAGCTTAATCGAATTGAGCAAGATAAAGAGAACACATATAACTGAGAATGAGAAATCAATCACATATAACATAGAAGAAATATCCCGGGGAAAGCCTCAGCCTAAAACCCCAATCTCTATAATATCATACAAGTGGAAATCTTGTTCAAGTTACAAAATGAATCAGCTCTCAAGCTATCCTGCTCTCTCTGTAATCAAACAATACAGCTCACAGACTAAATAGACATAGTATATGTCCTCCTCAAGCCCTCCAAGCCTCATATTTCCTTGCGCAGTTTTTCTTGGGGTCCAGTGAAGCCACATGTGTGAATTGACCTCATCACACTCACTAAACCTAAATAAGTAACTACGCAATCCTCAAGGAAATAATTCCTTCTGCATGCAAGCAATATTCACAATGGAATATTCTAGCCACTGATAGTACACTGCCCCTCCATCTGATCTCAACTGGGTCTCTGTCTGAACTGACATGCATGAGTTATTTATGAGAGAATACTCACTTATCTGAAGTGCAGTAGTTACATGCATGCAAGCATTAACTAACTGAACTTACATTAAGTCAACAAATTGTTTGAATTAATCTAACTAGACCTGACTCAGTTAACTAAGTCAACTAATTACAACTCACCCTTATCTCTTTAAATGATGGATAAATTCCTCAATTAATGGAGAAATTGTTGCATGTCCCCACATAGACTCCAAGTTTGATTTTCCTTAACTAGTTAACTCAAGATGAATTAATTAATTAATTTACAAACTGCTGCTAAGATCAAATTCGAATTTTACTTCACTATTTTAGTTTAGGGACTGACTAAAATAGGAAGGTATCCCGAAATGTTATTTATAGAATGCTATTTTTAGCACTTCCATTTTTCCATCCATTGTTGCTAAGATCAACACTGGTTGAACTGCTATTTTTAGCAATTCTATTTTTAGCATTTCTTGTTGCTATTTTCAACACTCCTTCTCAACAAGAAAGGGATTATCAGTAACCCCAATCCTGTCTCTGTGGAACATGAACTTGCATTTTGGCAATGCCTTAGTCAAAATATATGCATCATGTTCCTCGGTCGAAACATACAGCAACAACATGATCCTCTTGACCACACAGTCTCGAAGATGGTGATACCAGATATCAATGTGCTTGGACCTGTCATGAAAAACTGGATTCTCCGAGAGTTTGATACAACTCTCGTTATCGCAATAGATCATTGTAGGATCCATCATCTGACCAAACAATCCCACAAGAATCTTCCGCATCCAAATGGCCTCACATGCAGCCTGACTAGCATCCATGTATTTAGCCTCTGCTGAGCTAAGTACAATTGATCTATGTTTCCTGCTATACCGGGAAACTGCAGCTGAACCAAGGTTGAAGATTCCTCCCGAAGTGCTCTTCCGGTCTGATGGACTCCCTGCCCAATTCGCATCTGTGAATTCCTAAACCTTCATTCCCTCTGTCCGTATGTACCATAATTCGAACTGTGATATGCCTCTGAGGTATCTCAACACATGCTTCGCTGCCTTCCAAAACAGCTTGGTAGGCTGAACCATAGCTTGACTTAGTTGGTTCACCACAAAGTATAAGTCGAGTCGTGTGTTCACTAGATACATAAGTGAACCCACCAGTTGCCGATAAACAGTAACAACTACTACCTCACCTGAAGTAGTATCCCCCTTCCTCCAGTTCCCAACTAGAGGAGCCTGCATGGGCTTGCACTTCTCCATGTGAAAGTGCCTGAGTATCTCATTGGCATACTTGCCTTGAGACACAAATACTTCCCCATATTTCTGCCACACCTCCATGCCTAGAAAGTAGTGCATAAGGCCCATGTCCTTCATCCCGAACTCTCTTGCAAGGTCCTCCTTGCAAGACTGTATCAGTTGATCATCACCTGTCAGAATCATATCATCGACATAAAGAAAAATGATCAATGGTTTACCTTCTACCATGATGTGGTAAAGGTTCGCATCTGCTTCACTCTTGGTGAATCCCAAACCGGTGAAATAGTTGGCGATCCTGGTGTACCAAGCACAGGGTGCTTGCTTCAGCCCATACAGAGCCCTCTTGAGTCGGCAACATGCGACTCACGATCGAAGGTCTTGAAACCCTCTAACTACTCAATGTACACCTCCTCCTCAATATTCCCATTGAGGAATGTTGTCTTCACATCCATCTGGTGGATCTTCCACCCCATCTAAACTGATAGTGCCAATATCAATCTAATTGATGAGTACCTTACTACGGGAGCAAAATTCTCATCGTAGTCGATCCCCTCGACCTGTGAGAAACCCCGGGCAACAAACCTTGCCTTATGTTTCTCAACACTGCCTTCAGTTGCCTGCTTTACCTTGTAAAACCATATAGAACTCACCATTGACTTTCCCTGAGGCCTTGGGACAACATCCCACACACTGTTCTGAATGATAGAGACGTATTCCTCTACCATTGCATCAACCCAGACTGGTTGTTGCACTGCCTCCTCGAATGAAGAAGGTTCAGTATCTACAGACTCCCCAACCAAGGCCATGTGCCCAGTGTACGCCTCGGGTGACCTCCTATGTCTGCGCTGAGAAGATGGTTGTCCAACATTCTCCCGCCCATCCAACATCAACCTGTCAGCTTCCCTTGAGCTTTTCTGCCCATCTATGGAAGTATCAGCATGAGTGGATGTCTCCACTCTGAATCCTCTGCATGCGGCTGCTTCGCATCTGTCTGAGGCTCCTCATCCTTAGGAACTGAAAGTTCCTCATCTGCATGCAACTTGAGCTCCCTGTCAAGTGACACTTGCATGGCTTTCTACTTGTTGAACTTCAGATCCCTATGTACCACAGTTCTCTAAGTGGAAGGCAGGTACACCCGATAGTTGTGGGGTGTATCCGTGTACCCCACAAGTATTCCCAACTCAGTTGTTGGGTCTAGCTTCTTCCTGGCATCTTTCGTCACATGACAGTAAACTGATGATCCATGTATTCGGAAGTGACTTACATCAGGTCGCTTTACATAATAGGCCTCCATA
Source organism: Pinus taeda (assembly GCA_000404065.3). Classification (NCBI taxonomy): domain Eukaryota; kingdom Viridiplantae; phylum Streptophyta; class Pinopsida; order Pinales; family Pinaceae; genus Pinus; species Pinus taeda. The sequence continues at coordinate 24,106 of APFE031661319.1, forward strand.
GGTGTCTTCATCCCCGGTATACGGTGCGGACTTCTGTTCTGCAAGTATACTGTTGTATTGCATGCCTCAGCCCACAAATGTAGTGGTAGGCTTTGGTCATGTAACATCGCTCGAGTTGCTCCCACAATCGATCTGTTCTTCCTTTCGGCCACCCCATTCTGCTATGGGTTATGGGGTGCCGTCAATTCCCATTTAATACCTTCAGTAGCGCAAAAGTCTTTAAACTGTTGGGAGACATACTCTCCACCATTATCACTACGCAAGGCTTTTATTTTCTTTCCAGATCCTTTCTCTGCCAAGGCTTTAAACTCACAATACCTCAAGAAGGTCTGATCCTTCTTTTACATAAAGTAGATCCAGTATCTACGAGAAAAATCATCAATAAAAATAACATAGTACCTTTGTTTAGCGGTGGAGGCTGTAGAGAAAGTTCCAGAAACATCTGAGTGAACTCACTCCAGGATTGCTCCAGCTCTACTGTCTCGATCTGGAAATGAATATTTCGCATACTTACCCAAGGTACAACCTTTTCATGTAGTCGTCTACTCAAGTTTTCCCTTGGGTAATCTGGTATAAATCTGTTGCATGATCTTTAGGGCTCCATGGTGTAAGTGGCCTAGTCTTCTATGTCATAGCTCGCCAACATCTTGGCTCTGCACCATCTCAACTTTGGAACTCAAAGCAGCACAATCTTCTACCTCCATCTTGTAGAGATTCTTAACTCGAATCCCTATTCACTTTGTCTGTCCAGTACTAATATGCCTCAGGAATACCTTTCCTTTACTAAAGACTACATCATAGCCTTTATCTTCTAGCATAGTGACAGACACAAGATTCTTCTTCAGACCTGGTACATACTTTACATCAATCAGGGTGAGGGGAGCTCCATGCTCCCTCTGAAACACAATCGTACCTTCACCTAAAACACGGTACTTTCCATCACCACCCATCTCGATCTGCATCTGGAGATCCTTCTCCTCCAAGGTATTGAAAATATTATTGTCACCTAACATGTGTAATGAAGCTCCACTATCCAAGTACCACACACGTCCCACCATGGATGAAACCATGCATGTAATAAGTGAGAAATCCAGCTCAAATTGTGGGGCCAGTGCCTCACCATCATATCCCTTCGAGGAACCCTTCTTGGATTTCTTCTGTGGACAATTTGTAGCATAATGGCCCACTTCATAACAATGAAAGCATTGCACTTTCGATTTGTCAATCTTATTCCCACCATGGGAAGAACCGGATTTGGAATGGGAAGCCTTCCCTTTCCCTTTCCTCGCCTTACTCACTAAGGCTAGATTTTCCTCATCATCTTGCTTAGATGAGGATCCATCTCTGGTGCTTCTTCTTATTTCCTCCTACATTAGATCCGACCAATGTCGTTCCCAATCTAGTAGTTTTTCTCTTCCATTAACCGAGTCTTGGTAGCTATGCCAACTCTTAGGAAGACCGAGGAGTGCAAGAATCACCATGTCATCATCAGCAGTTGTGATCCCTACACTTCCAAGCTCATCCCTGCAGGTGGTGAGCTTGTTCAGATATGTAGAGATCATGTCGCCCTTTTCACACTTGATCTTACGAAGCTTGTCTTTCAGCGCCAACTTCCTTTGATCATTGTTGTTCTGATATAAATCTTTCAATGTTTTCCACATTGAAAACGGTGTCTCCTTCCCATGGACGCTTGAGACAATGTGATATCGAACTCCCTCCAGGAGGATTCTCCTTGCTCTAGCCACACATTTGTTCCATTCCGCCAGTTGAGTAGCATCAGTCGGCTTGGGGACTTCTTAATCAATGAAGTCCTTTAGACCGTTATCCTCTAACACTACCTCCATGCGATCCTTCCAAGCTATATAATTCGAGCTGCCACCAAGGGCATACTCGAGTCTTAAACCACTGAACACAATAGGTGAAATTGAGATGGGATAAGAACTCGATTTCTATCTTCAGAAACCAAACTTCGAACTTCGAACTTCTTGTATATTGTTCTTCGCCTTGATCACCTTTGCTCCGATACCATGTAGAAATTCCCACTATAGATCAACAGGTTATTCAATATACTAAAACACAATACAAGATCTACTTCTACAACACTTTGTGGAAGCTTAATCGAATTGAGCAAGATCAAGAGAACACATATAACTGAGAATGAGAAATCAATCACACATAACACAGAAGAAATATCTCGGGGAAAGCCTCAACCTAAAACCCCAATCTCTGTATTATCATACAAGTGGAAATCTTGTTCAAGTTACAAAAAGAATCAGCTCTCAAGCTATCCTACTCTCTCTGTAATCAAACAATACAGCTCACAGACTAAATAGACTAGTATATGTCCTCCTCAAGCCCTCCAAGCCTCCTATTTCCTTACGCAGTTTTTCTTGGGGTCCAATGAAGCCACATGTTGAATTGGCCTCATTGCACTCACTAAACCTGAAGAAGTAACTGCGCAATCCTCAAGGAAAGGATTCCTTCTGCATGCAAGGAATATTCACAATGGAATATTCTAGCAATTGATAGTACCCTGCCCTCCATTTGATCTCAACTGGGTCTCTTTCAACTGACATGCATGAGTTATTTATGAGGAATATTCAATTATCTGAAGTGCAGTATTACATGCATGCAAGCATTAACTAACTGACTTACATTATCAACAAATTAATTTGAATTAATCTAACTGGGCTTGACTCAGTTAACTAAGTTTAACTAATTACAACTCAATATTACACCATCCTTATCTCTACTATGGTAATTCCTCAATTTAATGGGAGAAATTGTTGCATGTCCCCACTAGACTTCAAGTTTGATTTTCCTTAACTAATTAACTCTAACTCAAGATGAATTAATTAATTAATTTACAAACTGCTGCTAAGATCAAATTCGAATTTTACTTCACTATTTTAGTTTAGGGATTGACTAAAATAGGAAGGTATCTCGAAATGCTATTTATTGAATGCTATTTTTAGCGCTTCCATTTTTCCATCCATTGTTGCTAAGATCAACGTTCTCTGAACTGCTTATAGCAGTGCTATTTTTAGCAATTCTATTTTTAGCATTTCTTGTTGTTATTTTGAACATGGTCAATCATGGTCAAACGTCGCAATATGACAAAGATTGTCTCAATATGAAAATCAAGCATGGCCAACCTTGGTTAACCATGGTCCAACGTCACATTGTGACAAAGTTTGTCTCGATATGAAAATCAACCATGGTCAATCATGGTCCAACGTCGCATTGTAACAAAAAATGTCTCGATATGAAAACCAACCATTGTCAACCATGGTCCAATGCTACATTGTGACAAATATTCTCTCAATATGAAGATCAACCATGGTCAACCATGGTCTAACGTTGCATTTGTGACAAAGATTTTTTGAATATAAAAATCAGGCATGGCCAACCGTGTTTGTTTTAGGGTTTATTATATTTATCTTAGGGTTTATATGCCTTGGGTTTACAATATTAATCCCTTGGCTTTAATATTATTCCATTCAATTTTCAATATTAATCCCTTGGTTTTATTAGTGCCTTGGGTTTATAATCCCTTCGGGTTTTAGTATTAACCCCTTGGGTTTATTATTCCCTTAAGTTTATTGATCTAAGTTTTCATATTCCTAGGGTATAATATTATTCATAGGGTTTATAATATCAATATTAAGGTTTAATAAAATCCCTTGGGTTTATAATCATGGTCAACCAAGGTGCAACATCACATTGTGATAATGATTGTCTCAATATGAAAATCAACTATGGTCAACCATCGTCAATCATGGCCTAATATCACATTGTGACAAAGATTTTCTCAATATGAAAATCAACCATGGTCAAGCATGGTCCACCATGGTCCAACATTGCATTGTGTCAAAGATTGTCTCAATATGAAAATTAAAGATGGTCAACCATGGTCAAATAGTCCAATGTCACATTGTGACGAAGATTATCTCAATATGAAAATCAACCATGGTAAATCATTGTCAAACGTCGCATTGTGACAAAGATTGTCTTATTATGAAAATCAAGCATGGTCAACTATGGTCCAATGTCGCATTGAGACAAATTTTGTCTCACTATGAAAATCAACCATTATCAACCATGATCAATCATGGTCCAACGTCGCAATGTGACAAAAATTGTCTCGATATGAAAACCAACCATTGTTAACCATGGTCAATTATGGTCGACCATGGTCCAATGTTGCATTGTGACAAAAATACTCTCAATATGAAGATCAATGATGGACAACCATGGTCCAACGTCGCATTTGTGACAAATATTGTCTGCAAATTAGAATCAACCGTGGTCAACCATGTTTGTTTTAGGGTTTATAAAATTTATCTTATGGTTTATATGCCTTGGGTTTACAATATTAATCCCTTGGGTTTAATATTATTCGCTTGGGTTTTTAGTATCAATCCCTTGGGTTTATTAGTGCCTTAGGTTTATAATATTAATTACTTGGGTTTATTAATCTGAGGGTTCATATTCCTAGGGTATAATATTATTAATAAGCTTTATAATATTATTCTTATACTTTAATTTCATATATTTATTAATATAAACCTTTAACTACTATTTAAATTTTATTTAATATTAATATTAAACTTTAACTTTAATATTATTAAACTAAGCTAAATTGTAGCTTTAATATTAATATTAATATTAAATTTTTATTTATTAATATTAATATTAAACTTAATTTTAATATTAGCCTTTAATTATTAATGTGTTTAATATATTTATCAATATTAATGTGTTTATTATATTAATAATACTTTTAGTTTATATATTAATCTCCTTGGGTTTATAATATTTAATATTATAAATCACTTAGGCCTATTAATTTTTTTGTTTATTAATATGAATATTACCTTTCATATTAACATTTAATAGTAAACAATAAATATTATTATTAATATGAACTTTTATCCACTTATATTATTTTTTATCAATATTAAATTTTGATTTTAATATGGTTATGCATGTGATTGATATATGTCTTCTTTCCATGTATATCAACCACATTTATTAATATGGTTATGCTAGTATGCTAAAAATAGAAGTCATTTTAAAATGGAATTTCATATAGAAATATTATCCATGTTAATATTAATATGTAGAATGTCAATGCTAATTGCAACATTTTGTACTTGTTAAAATATATATCAGCAACACTACACCTTCTTACATATTTATCATAATAAAAATATTAGTCATTAAAAAATATAATTATTAACTCGACCAACAACATAGAAATGCACTTTTATAAACAAGGCTGCATAGCTAGCGTTCTTGTCACTTAGTTTAATTATTGAATTTTGAAAGGTATGAACTAACTACCACATTTGAAAAAGGGCTACATTGTAAATATTCTCACTTAGGCTAAGTATAGTTAAATTGGAGTAAAAAACAATGAAGACATACATGAATGGATGAACAATGTGTTTTTCAAAGAGAGTAATGTGAATGACTGCAAACTTATATAGTATGTAGACATTCGAGTAAATCAATGCTAAATATAGTTTAAAGGAAAGTGGACAAAATTGTGAATGACATCAGACTTATATAGTATGTAGATATTCGAATAAATCAACACTAAATATAGTTTAAGGCAAGTGGGCAAACTTTCTCTATGACCATAAATCTTATGTACCAACTTCTCTAGCAAAATTTCATTTATTTAGACGAATATAATGAGTATGTTGCTTCTTAGACAACTATGAAAAATATGTTGTGACTATATGTAATGGAGTTAAACTAACAATTATATAACTATAAATTTTACCATGTAGTAAAAGTTTATATTAATCTATTGCAAGAACATAAATTAAGAAGTCTTTTTTAGTCAACAACCCTCAAAGTGTTTAACAAGCAAACAAAATGTACTTAAGACATTTATAAAGTATCAAAATGACAAAGCAATAACATAATACAAGTTCTTTAAATAAAAATAAATATATCATATTTTTGAAAATATTTTGTATTGTATTTAAGTGCTTAATAAGTCACCGCGTTAATGATACAATTATAATTTAATTAAATTTCAATAAACGTGTTTCCATTAATGATCCCTTTACACATAAAGAGTAAAAAAGTTACAATCCTTAAACAACATTAGCATGTTGGTAATTCCACTACGGTTTTTCCTTGTGCCTTGGTAAAGACTCCAACCTCTACGCTTAGCTAAAGGGGCTTTTGCCTTGTGTTACGAAGCTCGAAGCATATTTCTACAAATTTGATCCTCAAAACTTTACCATTTTCATATGGATTTGCAGCGAAAAGACCAATCTAATTGCTATGAGGGACTATGTAATGACAGCGTTATTGGAGGTTAAAGATAATGAAAGCTTGATATGAATTTACCTAGTTTGAATAGGCCTAATATAATTTAAATGAGTTTAATGGTTAAAAACATGTATATTTTTCTAAAAAGTCACAGGTTCAAAACTAGAAGAGGTAATCTATGTATGCCTTCATAAACTTAACATTCAAATTGTTGCATAGACATTGTGTAGATAAATTCACCATATTTTTATCAAATAGCTTTTTTTTTCACTTTCAACATTAATTTTGATAACTAGAATCATTAATTCCTCTCTCAAACCAGTTAATATATATATTAAATGAAAAAACTCTTTAATTCGCTTTCGACATTAATTTTGGAGTTGTCTATAATGCGACTTCTTGGAGATTCCGGTGACGGAATCCGGCGGAAGAAATTGCAGTTAAAATGGTTTTTGTTGCAGTTAAAATGGTTTTTTAACTGCATATTTGCATTCAGCACCCTGGAAAACCCCTGGGACGCTTTGATTGTGCAGAAACTAGCTATCAAACTTGTGATTCCAGTAATTTACTGCCGAATTTTGACCAGAAAAAGCCACCGAAAAAGTTTTCAAAAAGTCGCGTTAAAGACAACTGCATTAATTTTTGATAACTAGAATCATTAATTCCTCTATCGAACCAGTGAATATATATATTAAATTAATTCCTCTATCGAACCAGTGAATATATATATTAAATGATAAATCTCTTTAATTCGATCCATATCGAAATTTAAAAATATGATAGACCTTGCCTCTTAACAGCCCCATAGGTTTACGCAACGTTCGAGGTAATGAAGTAGTGGTTTAAAATATTTTTAAAATAAACTTTTTATTAGAATTTAAAAATGTTACTTTAAATTTTTAAACACTACAAACATTCTGCTCTTTGATGCACGGAACACCATATCCAAGTCAACGTATTTCCATACTTGGATGTCATGATTAGAAAACAAGACCCCAACCATTTTAGCCCATCAAATAAAGAAAATTTAAAATAAAATAAATAATTTTTTTAATGTAAACTTCGTAAAATGCGGTTTAATTTTTATTTTTTAAATGATTATTATAGGGGTGGTAAGAGGGGAGGGATTTTAATTAATTTCGGAGTAATTAAAGTCAGGTTTGTTTGGAATTTAAGTAGAAGATGAAACAACCAAGTCAAAATGTATGGGCTCTTTCACGGTTTACTCATCACCAAAGATAAAGATGTGGATGATATAGTTATCTTGGTGACTTCTTACTCTTGACCCAGTATCTCAATAATGAAAGGAGACTGAAAGACAACACTTTGAATAGGTTACTTCATAGAATCAGAAGTATTTTGACAACATTTTATTCTAGGAACTATTTTCACATTCTTAGAAACAACAATATGGAGGCTAATGCAAAGTAAAACCAGGCTTGGTATCTCGGTGAATTTGAGCTCAAAATAAATGAGCAAAAAACCAAGTGCTTAATTCCTTAATGGATCAAATGATATTTAATAAACGGAGTGCCTTAATGCATTGGCATTGTTGGATAATGACAATAACCCTTAGCAGTTGTATGTACTCCCCTAGCTTCATGCTCCTCCTTTCCGAATCATCCCCAACCCTTAATAATGACGAACTTGAGCTAAGGCAAATTCTTATACGATCTATTGTTGGCATAAGAGAGTTGAAAGCACTTTAAGTGTGGGAAGTACAAGTAAATTCGTCGGGGCTATAAACACTCACTGGCAGCGGGGCCATGTTTGTATCGTATCGAGACATCTTAGTTAGGGCTATGGACGTTCGTAGGTAGCGAAGCAATGTCTAGAAAAAGAGGTAGCTTTACATTCAATAAATGTATACAAATTATAAAGATTCTTAGCCCTACCTCTTCTACTCAATACTATGATGAAAACATAAAATTAAAACATTTCGTTATGTTTGGATTAATGGGTTTTAGATTGAGTTGATGTTGAGTATTTATATTTTAGAGCCTATATATATATTTTTTTTTTTTTTTTTTATATATTTTATATATTTTTTATTTTTTTTATATTTTTTTAAATGTTGGACCCATAGGTAATGGTGCCATATTTGAGGATTGTGTGAAACTTATATTTTTTACTTTTGATAAATTTAACCTCACGATTTATACACCAAAGATAATTATTTTGTTCTTGTGTGTCGCCAATTTTGAGGCCTCAACACCTCCCCTTAATTTACTTTGAAAATCATGGGGCCCTCCATTTAAAGTTTGCTAATATTGCATTTGGATTGCTTTAACTTGCTTTGTTTTGAGTGATTTTGAATTTCTTTGGTTTTTATTTTTGATTGCTACATTGCCTCCACATCTCCAACAACTTACCAGTGATTGAAATTTTGTTTAATTCCAACTCTTGGTTTGAAATTTATGATCGTTAGAAGTTTAAGATATTTTCATTGCCTTGGTAACTTGGTTCATCTTTGAAACCTCGCCTCTATGTCCTTGGAAACATGTATCTACAAACATTAACGTAAATAAATATTATATTTAGAATAGAGAATATTAATAAATTAACATGAATTATAAAATATGTAACTATATATAAACATTATAAATAATACATTACCAAATATATTGTAAAAGCTATAAAACATATATATAAAAATATATATAACTGACTTATAAACATTGTTAAAAAACCACCGTGTTATAAATATAATGTGACAAAATCAACATATTATATTAAATCATACATGATATGTATAAGCATATTTTTAGTCCCTGCAAAGGCAGTATGGACTATAGTAATCAGTCAAGGTGCTTATTATTAGTCTTTGCATCTTAATTAAAACACGAAACCTAAAGTTTTCGTAGAAACCCTTAATATATTATTTTGCCTCTGGCCATCTTATTAAATTTTAACAACAGTTTCTTTGGGCCAATGAAAAATTGAAGATATTATTTTGCCTCTTCCCGAGGCGGAGAGGCACACATGGTTTGGAAAACATAGCATTAAAAATCATGTTCGAAGGATTTTTTTTTTCAAAGCCAAGTAATGCTAACGTTATTTGGTTAACATTAATTGTTCACCCCACGTCGGTTGCATCTATAGCGGTATCTCCTACTTCATCCAATGTCAGCACAATCCTTCATTGAGAGTGCCACGATCTCGAGCCCTCTAATACACGTGGCGGTTGTCGAATTACCCAAATTGGCCAATTGGCTTCTCATGTGAGGTTCCCTTTACTTTGTCGAAGTTCTTACACCCTTTCTGCTATAGCTCTTCATTCCATTCCTTGACAAGGTAATTTTACTAATACATTTCCATATGGGGGGAGTAACAAATTGAAAACCAAGTAACTGGTTCATGAGTGCAACAAATTAAGCACAAAATCTACGAACAATGTAACTATAAAAGTTAGTTGTTTTTCCTTCCTAAAAAAATCAAAACCAAGTACTGCTTAGTAATTCCTTTGCATATATATACAATTGATGTGTCCTCTATATGGAGTGGTCTACCTTTGGTTCCGTCTACTCTTATAAGTGCTGGAGCGTGATGATATGCAGGGACAACTTGAGCGATTAACACGAGAGGGTGGAACTTATGACAAGAAGGGCAAGGTGATAGGGAACATAAAGAGATGCAGCCGCTAAGACTTGGCAGTTCAAAGGGTAACTTCTAAATAGTTTACCCAGGTCCTTCATTAGATTATTCATGCGTGATCCCCGGGTTGTTTCTGTGCTATCGTGGTCGCGTAATGGGTCTAGGCCTAACCCTTCAAGTAATCATATGTATGGTTATAACCCATAATAGCCATACCTAGGATAAATGTACATGAAGAAGAGTTAACAATAAATGTACTTGAAACAAAGATGACCGAGCTATGAGTTCCAGTGTTGGTACAAGTGGGACCTACCGACGCCTAAAGGGAACTTGTATAATATACCTGCCAAAGAAGTTGAAGACCTCAACACACATAATCTAAGGCATTATATTCACTAGTTGTTGAGATCTGTGTTGAACCACAATGATCCAGGTGGATATTGGTGGCCACCTTCCAAGTCTACTTGGACCCCCACCATTGTTCCTTTCAGCTTTTCAGTTTCCTTAATTGTAGCACATTTTACTATTTTTAGCAGTTTTTTGGGCCCTGAACTTCCGGAGCCGTTTTGAAACCCTAAACGACGTTTTTTGGGAAAACTGGGAGCAACATGGGTCCATGGACCCCTGTTGCTCTTCCCAAAGTTGTATTTCTCGGATAGATCTTTCTAACGAGCTATTGTGTGCGTCAAACGAAAATCATATGCCAACGTTACGACCCCAGGAAGTTGATGTACTAATTTACCCAAACGGGGCCCACAATTTGGCGTTTCATCTTCTAGGGTTAGGTTTTTGGATGTTTAGGGTTTTCCATTGTTTCTCAACAATAAATAGGTCTTCGAGCCTCATTGTAACATAGTTCAAAGGCATGTAGCCGCCACATCTCTTCTTAGAGATAAGCTACCATCGCCCTAGCTGGTTTATTTCCATTCTTGTTTGTAAGCATATTTCAGTGTTTTACATTAATGAAATGAAGTATTATTTCTGTTGCATCTCTGTGTTTATGGTTATCTCTGTAATTTGTTGCATTCCTGTTTAAATACGGATCAGTGGTATCAGAGCGGTCTGCTTTTTCTCTGTTTTTTCTTTGCATGTCCCCAACGAGGTTGGGATATAAGGAGTTAGGGCTTGAACTAGTCGAACCTTTGCAAGACCAGCATCGCAAATCCTGACGGCCTCCCATGGCGGTGAAAAGAAAGACGAGGGTGCAGGAGATCCTATCAAAATCTTGCTCGAAGAAGCCCTCGAGCGATAAAGGAACGCGATGATGGACAACTTTGCCTAGATCCTTCAGCGGCTACCCAGGGGCGACGCATCGACTTCCACTAACAGCTACTCTGGAAACACCACATCGTTTAAGGTACAAGTTAATTTTGAAATCCCCATATTCAAGGGTCAGATAGATGAAAATGTCGTCGATAAATGGTTAAATATGCTAGAGGGTTATTTTTCTGTTCACGATTTTTCCATTCGGGAAGAGATTATTTTCGCTCTTCTCAAAGCAGCCCCCCACGTCAAGGACTGGTGGGAAACCTACTGCGAGCATAAGGATGAAAGTACAGGCTCACTATTTTCAGCCGCACCCACTTGGGATTCATTCTGGGCTGCCATCAAGGAGCAGTACTACCCTGTCAAAAGCTATGAGGATCAAAACATAAAGTGGACTACGTTGCGGCAGGGGTGGGACCAAGACGTGTCAGAGTTTACCAATATTTTCCATACCCTTCGCACAAAGTTGGGTATCAAGGATTTAGAGCAGCGTTTGGTACTCAAATACCGCGGCTGCCTGCACAAGTACATCCAGGAATAAATAGAATTCTTGAACATCCCCTCGCTCAGCACGACATACCGATATGCCTTCAAGGTCGAGCAAAAGTTTAAATAAAAGAAGCAAGACTTTGGATCTGCAAATCCGAAGCAAGGGAAAGGTGCTCCCAAACCGCAGAACAAAGGACAAAGCCAAGGCAGGGTGGCCCAAGACAACCCGCCAAAGCTACAAGCAAAGAACAATGTCGTGAAGCCAAAAAGGGACATGAGAAAGTGGTGTAGTTCCATAAGAGCTCCACTCACAACAAAAGTGAGTGTCGAGCCAAGCAGTCACTGGTGGCCGAGCTACAGGTTTTAGAATCAGATGCATGTTCCGACTCTGAGTGAGAACCCGACAAGGGGAATGACAAAGGGAAGCAGATTATCAATGCAGAGCCCAACTCCACCGTTGCCACCACGAAGATATGAAAGGAGGAACCCGAAGATCCAAAGGAGGAGGAGTGTCTCTTCCACTCCCAGATGTGGGTAAAGGGCTCCTTGCTACAGTTCATTGTCGACAGTGGAAGCCAAAAGAACCTCATTTCGGCAGAAGTCATGAAGCGGTTGGGCTTAACAACCACATTGCATCCACAATTGTACACTATCGGGTGGCTTCACCAAGGACGTGATCTTCGCGTGAGCCAGCAGTGTCACCTTCCATATAATTTCAAGCCCTTCACAAATGAGGTATTATCTGGCATTACTCCCCTTGAAGTTTGTGATGTATTATTAGGATAGCCATACTTGTGGAAGTGACATGTTGTGTATGAATCAAGGCCCCGTGTTGTTATTGTTACTTTGGGAAATAAGTTGTACATGATACCAAAGGTAGCACCGCCTATCGCCATCTCTTTGGTTACTACAAAACAATGCAGTAAGCTCATTTCCAAGACTGAGAAATTTGTTTTCTTGATGATATGCCCTCAAGGAAAGAAGAAGATGGTGGCCATGAGCTCCAGATAGGGCCCCTCCACATGAAAACTACAAATGGACAAGGTCGTGGAGGAGTATGAGGACATCTTCACCTCCCCTGAAGAGGTTCCTCTGCACTGTCAGGTCAAGCACTCCATCAATCTGATCCCAGGTGCACCGCTGCCCAATGGACCAATCTATCGGCGCTCCGTTTTGGAGAATGATGAAATCAAGAGGCAGATTTAGGAGCTGCTGCAGAAAGGTCACATACGTCCGAGTTCATTGCCCTGTGGGAGCCCAATCGTGTTGGTATAGAAGAAGGATGGGACTTGGAGACTCTGTATTGACTATCGAGCGCTAAACAAGATCATTGTCCGTAATAGGTACCTGATCCCACGGATTGATGACCTCCTGGACCAACTGAAGGGGGGAAAATATTTCAGCAAGATTGATTTGAATTCAGGATATCACTCGGTACCAATCAAACACTCTGATGTGTGGAAGACTGCCTTCAAAGCCAAGGAGGGCCTTTTCGAATGGTTGGTTATGCCTTTCGGATTGACGAATGCTCCTGCAACCTTCATGAGGCTAATGGATTACATCTTGCGGCCATTCACCAACTCATTTGTAGTGGTATACTTGGATGACATCCTGATCTTTAGCCAGAGTTGGGAAAAGCAACTCCACCACATCCGATAGGTTCTCCAAACACTGCGACAACACAAGTTATGTGCCAATTTGGAGAAATGCACTTTTGGCATGACCCAAGTTCATTATCTGGGATACATAATTAATGAACAGGGGGTGCATGTGGATCCAACCAAGATCCAAGTCATTCGGGATTGACCATCTCCAACCACCCTGACAGAGCTTCGCAGCTTTCTAGGTCTTGCCAACTTCTACCGCAGGTTCGTGTTGGGATTTTCTCATATCACTTGGCCCTTGAGTCAAGTCATCAAGGGAGAAGCAAAAGCAAAATTCTTTTGGTCTGAATCTCAACAGAAGGCATTCACAAAGTTGAAAGATCACCTCTGCAGGACACCAGTGCTCGCATTACTAGACTTGCAACAACCATTTGAGGTCAAGACAAATGCCTCTGACTATGCTATTGGGGCAGTCCTTACTCAACACGGGCATCCAGTGGCATATCACAGTGAGACACTT
>APFE031661328.1:0-16259 GCA_000404065.3 Pinus taeda
GGAGGGCTCTTGGGGAGGAGGATCAATAGGATCCATAGGTTCATCAACATTCGACATCGTCTCGTCCTCTTTTTCACCCTGTTTTCTGGTGTCAGCTTCTTTGTCCTTCCTTGGGATAGGAAGGTTGTTGATCTTGCTGAGGGCCATACCTTCGTCAAAGGTGACATCATGACTTATCTCAACTTCCCTTTGACCAGCCACACAAATTCTATAGCCCTTAGAATTTTCACTATAGCCCACAAAGATTCCTTTCTTCCATGATGCAACCAATTTGCTTCTTTTCTCTTTTGGCACATGAAAATATATGAGACTTCAAAAATTCTAAAATGAGAGACATCGAGTTTCTTACTAGTGAACATTTCATCGGGAGTCTTGGAGTCCAATGCTTGATGAGGGCATCGGTTTTGAACATACACGACGATATTTGCAGCTTCCGCCCATAGGAACTTCGGAAGACCTTGATCATGAAGCATGGCACAAACAACTTCTATAATAGTATGATTCTTCCTTTCAGCCACACCATTCTGCTCGGGGGTGTATGGTGTTATAGTCTCCCTCTTAATGCCAGCTACTCTCCAATAATCATGGAATTCATTTGATTCATACTCAGTCCCATTATCAGTCCTCAATATTTTGATTCTATTCTCGGATTGATTTTCAATCATGGCTTTGAAGTGACAGAACCAGGTGAACATTTCATCATTCTTTTTCAAGAAGTAGATCCAAGTATTGCATGAATAATAATCTGTAAAGGTGAGATAATATACGTATCCTCCTAAAGAGTTTACGGGCATCATACCAAATATGTCAGAGTGGATCAACCACAATATATCTGTGGTTTTGCTATTACTTGAGGGGAATGGTCCACTTGTAAGTTTTCCTTCGACACATCTCGGACATACACCTTCATGCTCTACTTTGAACTCGAGCATACTTGTCACCATCTGTCTCACATTAGGTAGAGCCTTATAATGAATATAGGCAAACCTCCGGTGACATATTTCAGATTGTAGAGATGTGTCGCAAGACATGGTTCTCAATGGACTTCGTCCAACTTGATACAAAGTGTCAACCTTGAACCCAAGAGTAAAAGTATCCTTAAAATTCCTTTTCCAAACATGTACCTTTCCATCAATGAATGCCACCTTGTATCCTTTGTCTTCCATTGCCGAAATGGACACTAGGTTCTTCTTGAGATCAGGTACATATAGAACTTCTTGTAAATGAATCATGTTACCTTCATTCAATTAAAGGGTAACATTTCCTACTCCCTTGACGAGATAGGTGGCATTGTCTCCAAGAATAATCTCCAAGTTTATCTCCTTTTCCATCAGATTAGAGAGAGCTTCCTTGTATTCGGTGAAGTGCCTTGAGGCACCACTATCAATTAGCCAATTCCCCAAAGAGTCGGGAGGAGAGGTACTGGAGAGGGCCGATATAAGATAGTACTCCTTTTGCTTATTGTTAACAACATTTGATTCTTCATACCTGGAGTTCCTTGCTTTCTTGGAGGGTTGACCATTTCCTTGATGTCCCGCATTCCTTTTTCCTCTTCCATTGAACCTGCCATTCCTTTGATTGATGTTGTTGAAGTTGTCACTAAAATGATTGTGATCATCATCATGTGATGTGTCCCTTCTATTTGGACACTCCCTTGTAGAGTGGCCAAACTTATTGCAAACAAAGCACCTGCCCTCCCTTCCACCCTTAGATCTAGGCTTTCCATTGAAATGACCTTTAGACCTTGCATTATTTCTCCTTTTGGCATGAGCAGATAAAGTAGTGGGGTTGCCTCTATTAGAAGGCATTTCTTGCTCCACCATTCTTGTTTCTTCTTGAATGCATCTCGACATTAATTCTTCAAACCCTGGAATTCGATCACTATTGAGAATAGTGGTTCTAAATGTATACCACTCGGGTGGGAGTCCTCCAAGGGTAGTGATAGTAAGTTCCCTATTAGGAATGACCTCTCCAATCGAAAGTAGATCATTCTTGATCTCAGTGATCCTTAAGAAGTGGGATTGAATATCCTTATCCTTATCTTCTTAATATGTTAAATTGGCAACTAGGGCCAAACTCCATGTGGGTCATCTTATTTATGGCAACTGATATCTTTCTTCGATCCCTCTCATCGAGAGGTATAGGATTGATCCAAAGATCACCCGATTCCGATAAGTAATGGAGTTATGAATTTATTTGTGTTATGGGACAATTCGTTAAGGTTGGCCAACAACCAAATAAACCCCACATGTGCGCAACGTTTTAGTATAAATGGAGATGACTTGAGAGTCATTTCACACAAACCTCTCTCTTGATTTCTCTCCACCCGCTTTTGGTTTTAGTGGAAGAGAAATCTAAGAGGAGGATGCCCCAGCCGCAGTGTGCCCTAACCAAGAAGCCCTAACGTAGTCCAGTGACAAGCCCTAACACTATCAAGGAGGAAGCCCTAATGCTGGTATCTATGTAGTCTAGAAGGTAGCCGAGTTTGTGGAGATATTCTCACTGTGTTGGGTGCGATTTTAGAGAAGAAGAGGTGCAACTCTTAGCCACATTATAGGAGGTAAGAAGGATGGCTTGAGGGCAGTTATGTGACACGTTGGAGCAGTCTCACCTTGAAAATTAGGCTGCAAATTATAGGTAAGTTTAATGACTATTTGTGCATGGTTTTGGGGTGTATATTTAGATGGCCGAGAGGCCTAGAAAGGCCCTCCTAACCAGGCCACAGTCATCTCAAAGGGACAATGCGAGGAAGCATAAGGAGCAGCGTGGAGGGTTGTGGTAGGAACAATTGTTGTAGGTGGCAACGGATCTGTGAAGGGCTGATATGCATCCTAAGGAAGCAAAGTAGCTATGATAGAATCTTGCCAAGGTAGGCTGCAGTCCTCAAGGGACTTGTTTGGTGACTGTTAGGTGGAGTTAGGGTTGCCTAGTGCCCTAACCAGATCACTCATGAACAATAAGGTATGGCAATGTTATTGGACAGCAACAAGGTACTGCAAACTCATTGGACAACAAGGTACAGTGTGCTAGTAAATGGGACAACGAAGGAATGCAGCAGCAAAGTGGGACAACAACTATGACATGGCAGCAAAGTGGGACAACAACTATGACATGGAAGCAAAGTGGGACAACAACTGTGAGATGGCAACAAAGGCACATGGGACAACAACAAGCATGGACAACATGGCAAGCATGGTGCAACATGGCAAGCATGGACAACATGGCATGGAAACATGGCAAGCATGGATAGCAGTGGCAAGCATGGTGTTGCAAGCACATGAGACTTGCTGTATGACAACATGGTTCAACAATGACACATGGGACAACAGTAGGTGCAGCAATATGATGTGTGTAGCATGGTCATGAGGTCCAACATTATGATGATGGGTGCAACATGGTGCAACACGGTGAGGTGCAGCATGATGACGAGATGCAACACAATGATAGCTGAAGGAGTCACCTTGGAGAATTAGTTGAAGCAACATGTCTTCAACTGATCTCGTATATCATCTTCTTAGAGATGATCTATGCTCTTATCTAGATAAGTCAAAGTGTTGACTTATGTTGTAAATGTACTCTCTCTCTCTCTCTCCGCTGAACTATTGAAGAACATATAAGAAGAATTAATCAAGGGTTTCCCCACATTGGGGTTTGTCCTTGGCTAACGCCACATCTTGTGTACTCTTGTCTTGGCTTGTCTTCTGCGATTTATGTTTATGTTCTATCTGCAGTTCACTTTAATGCTAATGTGATTGCTAATCTGGAAAAGATATTGAGCTAACTGTGAAAATTGAAATAAATTGCTCTAAGCATAGAATATACCTAAAATTAACATAATATCCTTCAACTTTGAGAAATAAAATTTGATTTGCATCACTAACCTTGAACATGCTGACCAACCTGTCATAGATCTCCTTGGAGGTGTTCAAATCGGAGATGTAGGACACCAGACGCTTGTCAATGGAATCTTTGATAATCTTCTTCGCTTTGACTTCAGCCTTATTATACTCGGACTTTGTAGCAGCCGGTGCATTTGAAGGAGGATCAGGGATTTTCTCCTTCACATAATCCAACACTTCATGTTCTTCCAATGTCAGATCAAGAGACTTCTTCCATCCATGATAGTCAAACTTTTCATAGAGCTTGTCTTCAGCTGGGAAGTGAGATGAGGAACCCATTGAGCCTTTTGTCCTTGTCCAACTGTCTTCGATGTTGCTCTTTCACTCTTGCTTGGGCTTTGTCTTCATTTCAGCTCTGATACCATGCTAATTTTTGGTATGTTCTGTGCTTAAGATCAATTTACTTCAATTTCTTTACTAGCCCAATATCAATATTCAGTTTAGCAATCACATCAGCATGATAATAAAATGCAGATAGAACATAAACATAAACAGTAGATGACGAGGACACAAGATGTGGCACCAGCCAGGGACAAACCCCAATGTGGGGAAACCCTCGATGAATTCTTCTTATATTCTTCAATAGTTCAACAGAGAGAGATAGTACAAATTACAAATATGATAATTTATGATAGCAGGAGAAAATCCCTAACCATAAAAGTCAACGCTGGTCAAATAGGGCAGAATTCTTCCTCTAAACAACTCAATCAAACCCAGTCAACTTCGGCCTTCAACAACAAACCCAAACAGTCCAAAATAGTTCGAAAAAATCAGTCAAAGTCTAGTCAACTAAAGTCAAACTGCAACCAACAAATAGGATAGTCAACGCTGGTCAAACTAGAGGTCAGATCACCTTGGTTTTAGTGCTTAGATCTGTGGCCAACTAAGGAGAATCCGCCTCACCTAATCCGTAGTCAAAACAGGTCAACGCAGCCAAACAGTCTCCTTGCATCTCGGTCAACGTTGGTCAACGCAATCAAGTCGTCCTTCCTTTGCACGTGTGAGAGATGGCTGCCCTAATCTGCGTACCCAATCAAGTGAGGAGAGAGAGATGAGTGAAGTTGAGATGATGAAATAATGACTTAGGTCTCCTCCTTTTATATGCAACGTTGAAGATGAAATGGGGGTAAAATCGCCTGTTTTACGTATTGGCCAACCTTGACAATTTGTCAATAATATAAATAAATCCATATCTTCATTTTTACATGTCGGAATCAGATGATCTTTAGATCAATCCTACACCTCTCAGAGAGAGGAATTCAAGAAAACCCATGTGGAGTTTGGCCCTAGTTGCCAATTTTAACAAATATTAATAATGAAAACATCACAAGTTAATGTCATTAATAAGGGAAATCTTTTTAACTGCCACTTGTATGGATTTTCCAACAAAATTCACCTCAATATCTCTCGTGGGCTCCCAAGTGCCAGTTGGGTTGCCATCAAGTGGTGTCCATGGGTCTCTAATTATCAAATAAGGCCTCCTCCTCTCTAGCATTAGGGCTTCCTCTAGTGCAACAATCCGTCCCTTTTCTCTCAAAGGGAGGCCATCCTCATCTAGGCTATGAATTAGCTCCTATCCATTAGGTTGTGTCAAGGTCAAACTAGGGGCATACTAGGTCATCATAAAGAATTCTCAATACTAGGTCAAATTTGACCAACGTTCTAGGTCTTAGAGGTACTCTGGGACATGCATCATCTACTCACGCTATCAGGAGGCCCCAGTATTTCAACGCCGCACCTACTTAGGCCATGTCAATGTTATCAGAACCGAACCGGTGATCAAACTGAAAACCTTGTGGATCAGGAATCGGTCGGAACCGATAAAAACCAGTTTACCAAAAACACTTAAAATATTCATATTTTAAATAAAAACATGTATATTCATGTGCATCCATATGAATCCAAACCATTTATACACAAATATGCAAAAGTTCTCATTTACATAGCATGTAAGGGTGCACATAACCAAAATAGCATCGAGTGCAATCCATCTCTGAACCAAAAATACATCAAAAATACATCATTAAATAGGATCTAGATGGCCTCTGGCATCCAAAAAAAAAATCATGCTACAACAAATGCCTACATATCATCAAAATCATTGCCTCTATTGGGGTCTTCGTCATCAATATAACCATTTAGGCAATGTCACATGGTTCAGGGTCGAGTTCGGTTCGACAATAATTAGGTTCAGTTTGAGTTCGAATTTTTTGATGAGGTTTGCCATTAGGTTCGTCTATACACACGCACACACACATATTAATTTAAAATGAATTATAGGATAAAATAGTAAGAAATCAACATCAGTAAACATAAAAAATGCTATCACGGACATGGAAACTGCAGGGATAAATTACAAGCTTGAGTTGTGACATGAAGTTATGAGTTTTAATTTATGGACTTGGTCAATGGCTATGAGGCTCGACGAGGTTTGTCGAATCTCAATTTTTTTTTTTAAGGTTCGCCAAAATTCGAACCTCAAGGTTAAAGTTTGATGAACCTTGTGACATGGCATTTAGGGATTAAAATCAGATAGAAGAAAACATAGCATGTCATGTCAAGATTTTGTTTGAGTGATGGGTACATTTTTAGTAGAGTCATGATAAAGGAGTTTGACAACCAATGGCACTAACATCAAAGTACATAGAGGGCTTGGTTCTCTTTATTAAACAATAGTTCCATACCCTCGTACATTACAAAATCTAATTGAAACATTGCAATTCCCCCAATCTTGAAATCTTGAAAAACTGTTAAGTCTATTGGATTTTGAGTGAAATCTAAAATTCTACTTTCTCCATATGAAATCTAATGAGGTTGGAACCACTCTATTTCATGGTAATGTTAAAAATTTAAGTAAAAAGATGAAAATGAAAGATAAAGGAGAATGTCACTTTTACTTTAAGAATTTAACATTACCATGAATTGCATAACAATACTAGGACCATAGGCTTGAACATTAGGCTAGTCTAGGGGAGAATTAGAAGTGGGCCAAACAACTGTAAAAATAAAAAAATAAAAAAGACAATTTTTTTTATGTTGGTATGCATAGGTACATGGAAGGCTTGAATATTAGGCTAGTCTAGGGGAGAATTAGAAGTGGGCCAAACAACTAAAAAATAAAAAAAAATAAAAAAGACATTTTTTTACGCTGGCCTGCATAGGTACATGGAACCGGTTCCGAACTGGCTGGTTCGGTACCAAACATGCCTATTCCGGTTCAGACCGGTTTTGGACCAAAAATGGTCGGTTCCAACTTTCCGGTCTGGTTCTGATAACACTGGGCCATGTACTTCTTTGAAGGGCTTCGGTACTTTTGTAGCAGGTGCTCAAAGCCTAAGATGTAGTGACCCACCTGACAAAGACAACATGGATTCTAGTGAAAGCAACCATCCATCAGAGACTAAGATCAATAATATTTAGGGCATGTTTGGGGCATGTCAATACTTCAAACAAACATCCCCTTCCAAAAGCAAGAGCAAGTTCTCGCAAAGGTGTTTTCTCCCTTGGTAGGGGTAGCTAATGGTCAACCCTATTAAGTTCTTCCAATGCCTAAGGGGAAGTAACATTTCCCTTCGCCCTTCAATTGATAACTGTTATTGTATAAGAATGTGGTAATGGATGGGAGAAGACTTCATGGTCAAGTGCCATGGTTAAAGCGATCAACTGATGTAGGTGTCCACATCCTGACTGTATAGATGTGAGGAGGGAGCATTTGTGGATGCATGAGTTACCATCTAGACCTAATTTTATGTTCCTTTTACTTCTTAATTGTTCCTTTTATTACCGCTTATAGCTCAAGGGTTAGAGCTCGCTTTTTATGATGTAGCAGTTTTATCACCACTTAAGATAAGTCATTTCATTGTTCATTGAGGTTGGGACATGTTGTTGATTTTTGTGTAGCATTAGAAGGTATTCTTGAATGCCAAGAAGCCTAGAAAAATTATGGAAATCAAAATAACAATTTTATTTTTGGGCCTCATGTAGGTCCCAAGCTGTCAAGTCGGCCCCACCATGATAGGGTGTGACTCTTGGTCAAAAGTCACCCATTGACCAAGTATAAATACACAAGTTGATTTCCTCATTTGGACCAATTCATATTATTATCATTCTCTTTTCTATTCTTATCCACACGTGCGCAGTCAAGAGGAAGATTTGAAGTTTGACCAAGTTATAGAAGCTGCCATTTGATTGAGTTTTGACCTTCTCTGTTTGACCGAGAACAAGGCTAGCTTTGACCACAAAAACAAGTTTACTTTGATCATTGAAACATGTCAAGTTTGACCAAAGAGAAGGATTTCTCATAAGATTTTATGTTTTTGCTTTTGTTGAATTTAGTGGATGGCGATATTAATGTAGACCCAAATATTACTTTGAGGCGGCAACATTTGTGGATCAGTAGTTTCTATATGATCTTTGTGTGATCAAAGAAACCTCTAAAATATCTTTGTGAGAGAGATAATTTGGTATTTGTTTCATATTTGTTGTAAGATACTTGTTTATTTAATATTTCTCTTCAGATTTCTATTCTCTTTTTATACTTTATTTTTTTCTATGTAGGGTAACTTTTGTTGGGCCATGGATGCTTTTTGAGGTTGCAGAGTAGTTTGTGTCTACCATTTATGTATGATTGTTTCCTTTTGTTAATCTGTTTTTGCTATTGTTATTGTTGTTTTGTTTTTCAATTGCTATTGATGATATTTTTTTTGCATTTGTGAGCATGACCATGCTATTTTGCTTAAATTTATAGGCAATATAGTGTAGGTTATTGAAAGTGGAGAACTATTGATAAAACTCTTGAAATATCGTGTGAGAGATGCGGGGTAATGTGGGTTCCTTTTGTTTTTCAATTGCTATTGATGATATTTTTTTTCATTTGTGAGCATGACCATGCTAATTTGCTTAAATTTATATGCAATATAGTGTAGGTAATTAAAGGTGGAGAACTATCGATAAAACTCTTGAAATATCGTGTGAGAGATTTGGGCTAATGTGAGTTCCTTTTTGGTGTAAAACTCGTATGCTTTTCTATGAAATTGTCTTCATTTCAAATAGAAGGTTCTTATCTCTTAACTAGCTAGGGTTTGTCATTTTCATATTTGAATAAAATGTACTTGATTATACATAATATTTTTGGTCTTTGTTTAGGATCATTTGTTGTATGTTTTAGTATATATTCAATATTTCTCATGAGACTTTTAAAATATTTATCGTAAGGTTTTTAATTTTTATTGAATGTTTTATAGTTTAATTGGGTTTATGTGAGCATGACCATGCTAATTTGCTTAAATTTATATGTAATATAGTGTAAGTAATTAAAGGTGGAGAACTATCGATAAAACTCTTGAAATATCGTGTGAGAGATTTGGGCTAATGTGAGTTCCTTTTTGGTGTAAAACTCGTATGCTTTTCTATGAAATTGTCTTCATTTCAAATAGAAGGTTCTTATCTCTTAACTAGCTAGGGTTTGTGATTTTCATATTTGAATAAAATGTACTTGATTATACATAATATTTTTGGTCTTTGTTTAGGATCATTTGTTGTATGTTTTAGTATATATTCAATATTTCTCATGAGACTTTTAAAATATTTATCGTAAGGTTTTTAATTTTTATTGAATGTTTTATAGTTTAATTGGGTTTAGTGGGTCGAACATTAATGCAAGTACGAATGGTCCATGATAATTAATGTATGTATTTTGTTTAGCTGTAGAGATTCTTCTACACGCTTATGCTCTTGATTAGATAATTAGGTATTCAGGCAGAATATCTAATTCTCTAAATTCTCCTCCATTGCTCCATAAAAAACCTTTCAAGCCATGTTTTTCCACGATAGCTGAACACTGGCACTTTGATAAGGCTTCTGTAAGAGATGACTTTATTCGTTAACCAGTGATTGGAAACCTGAAGCAACCACCCTATACAACAACCTCTAGATCTGGCCATTGTGCTTCATAGATTGTTGTATAGTGACATTGAACAAGAAAAAGCATCGTAACAATTAAGGGAGCCCCCTTTGGTCGAGCGCTAACTTGAACCTAAAGATTGGTTGAGTTGGTTTCTCGATGTAGTTTCGTAGCCAAGAACTGTCTTCGAGAAACAAATGCAACACCATCAAAAAGGGAAATAGATTTCTCTATAGAATTGATATTAGGAGCAACTTAAATGTCTAAGGCCCCATATTGAATGAGTGTGCCAAATTACTGAATTAAAAATGCAGATGCAAGAAATGCTTAACCATAAAAAACAAGAATCCGCTCCCAAGGATTGATGACCTGTTTGATCAAGTCAGAGGAGCTACAATATTTTCAAAAATAGACCTCAGATCTGAATATCACAAGTTGAGGATAAGGGGAGAAGACATTCCTAAGGCAATTTTTCGCACGAGGAATGGGCATTATGAATTTACTGTCTTACCTTTCAGGCTTACAAACACCTCTGCCACATTTATGTGTTTAATGAACAACGCATTTAGTAAGTTTCTAGACAAGTTTGTGTTAATCGTTATAGATGACATATTGATATACTAGAAAACACTAGAGGAACACAAACAACACTTGGAGATAGTATTGCAAACACTGCAGGATCATCAATTGTATGTCAAATTCAACAAGTGTGACTTCTACCAATGTAAGATACAATATATTGGTCATGTCATATCTAAGGAAGGCATAGCGGTAGACTTGAAAAAAGATAAAATCTATACTCGAATGGCTAGTCCCAAGGGACGTGGCAAACATAAGATCATTTATGGGGTTAACTGGATATTATCACAAATTTGTAGAAGGGTTCTCAAGGATAACGCACCCTATAACTTATTTGCAAAATAGAGATGTTAAGTTTGAATGGACACAAAAGTGTCAAGACAATTCGAGAAGTTAAAACACTTATTGGTAGTTGCACTTGTTTTACAAATTGTAGATCCAAATAAGGAGTTTTTCATATCTATCGATGCAAGTTTGGAAGGGTTAGGGGGAGTGTTAATGCAAGCAGGACATGTAATAGCATATGAATCTCACAAGTTAAAGGACCATGAGAGAAACTATGCAATTTGTTGTCGCACAGATTGTCTGGGCAGCGCGACAACATTTTTTGGCGTTGTTTCCGGGAATAGAGTTTTTTTTGTCCCTCGTATTTCAACGACATTAATCCTTCTCATTTCAGCCGACAACGACAACTTTTTTTGGCGCTGCTACCGAGGACAGAGTTTTTCTGTCCCTTACGTTTCAACGACATTTCATTTGCATTTTTCTCTCTCATCTCTCATCTGGAATCTTTTCATTTGAGTCGGTAAGGTCAACATTTTTTGGTATCATCTCATCTTTTCCGCCATTCATTAGCCTGTCAAGCGGCCAACATTCTTTGGCGTCATTTGATCTTTTCATCACCCTATCTTTCATCATATTGTTTAATTGTACCTCCAACACCTACTCTTCAGTTTGTTTCTTGTTTGAGTGGCGACTCCATTTCTTTTCATTTATTTTTTCCCAGACAAGAAACCTCCCTCATATCTGTTTGTTTGTTGCTTTTTGGATCCTAGAGTTAGGTTCATGTTCAAGTGGCGACTCCACTTCTTTCATCTCTTGATTTTTTTGAGCAGAGACATATAATTCCTTACAAAAAGTTGTGCTGAACATATTGGCAACTCATAATAACACATAATAACACATAACGCAATTCATGTTAAAGGAAGGGTTCACACTACCAAGAAATGAGAGTATTAAGGGGATAAGGGAATTATTGGTGGTAAGAATTACA
Source organism: Pinus taeda (assembly GCA_000404065.3). Lineage (NCBI taxonomy): Eukaryota > Viridiplantae > Streptophyta > Pinopsida > Pinales > Pinaceae > Pinus > Pinus taeda. The sequence continues at coordinate 11,654 of APFE031661328.1, forward strand.
TAGATGTATAAACATAATTCTACTAATGGTAAGAATTACATAGATGTATAAACAAAACTCTCTCACACACATATATATATACACTATATACACTTTAGAAATTTAGGCATAATTACTATGACAATTATTTTTCGAAAGAGAGATGTTACAATAATCTAGGTGATGAATATGATAAATATATAGTTGAAAAAAAGAAAGTACTCTTGGAATTTAAGCAAATTTCAAGTTATTTTTAGAAAGAGAAATATTACAATGATGTAAGTAATAAATATTATTACAATAATGTAAGTAATAAATATTATTACAATAATGTAAGTAATAAATATAATAAGCCCTTTTTTTAATTTAATTATTAAGCCAAAATTATGAGAAATTGGATAGAATGCCAATTCAGTTATAAAATAATAATAATAATAAAATGTTATATTATAACTTTGTTTATAAATTTGGTTTGAATTTCTAATTTATATCCATGAAATTATATTATGACTAGTAAAATGAAAATGATAGATAAATCAAATTTAATTTTGATTTTGATTTTTTACATTCATATTAATTTGTTTGGATTTCTAATTTATATCCATAATATTAAATTATCACAAATAAAATGAAAATGATAATATTATATTATCACAACTAAAATGAAAATGATAGATAAATCAATTTTATTTTTTTAAGCAAAACTTAAAACCTTCCATTTTAATAAAAAATAACCTTTCGATTTAATATAATTGTTTATAGCAAAAACTCCCAAATTTTATACAATATGTATTATATATATTTAGATATTTTCATTAACTTCATTTTATTTTAATATTAAACCCATTTCATCTATTATAGTAAATGTAACTTGATACGCTCAATTAAACAATTTTTGGCTGTGGCCTTGCATAGATGATGGCTTTGGTGAAAGCTTGTCGAGATTGCAATATATTTTGCGGAAAGGACTAAATACTTATAAGGCCGTTGGATTGCAGCCAAGTGGCAATATCAGGTCTATCCAACAAAATTAGGGTTTGTGAAATATTTATAGATTGAAAACCTTCCTCGGTTAGTGGCATTTTCAGCGATTATCTCAACTACGGGCGTTCGCCTCGCTGCTGTAAATTATAACGACGATGGGGAGACGTATATTTTTCAAACCCTTGATTTCTCAGCGAATGTTTGCAATTCTTACTTAATGTTAGCTTTTTATTCAACTGCGTGGGTATTGTCTTGCAGGTCCAGCCAGGTGTTATCATCAAATTAAGAACAAACCCTACCCGAAATCTCGATACTGTCGGGGTGTTCCAGATCCCAAAATCCGTATATACGATGTTGGTGCGAAAAAAAGAGCAGCGAACGAGTTTTCTTTTTGCGTTCACCTTGTGAGTTGGGAGAAAGAAAATGTAACGAGCGAGGCGTTGGAAGTGGCACGTATTGCTTGTAACAAATACATGGCCAAATTCGCCGGAAAGGACGCGTTCCATCTACGTGTTCGTGTGCATCCATTCCATGTTCTCCGTATTAACAAGATGCTTTCGTGCGCTGGAGCCGATAGGTGAGTTAAAGCAACTCTTCTTAGTCTCTGTTTTTTATTTTATTTTTCATTCTGCCCAAATCTGAAACCGCATCTTTAGGTTTTCCTTATTGAAGCCCACTTAGCCTGGAATGAATTAATCTAACCATAGTGCGCGGCGTTTAAATCATTATCCTTACCGTGTGGGGCTTTATTCTGACAATGTTTGAAACCTGAGGTAGCGTTTCTGTTTTTTATGGAGGACTGAAATTCTCGCTGTAATTACCTCTATTAGTCCCAGGGTTTCTCAATTGAAAAATCCTGTTCCTTGAATCGATTGATTTATAAGATCCTTTAATGTGGTATTTGAGTTATTTTCCCATTTAATATCCTTACGTCTGATTTAGATTAGGTTTAGGTCAGGAAGGTTTGGTATATCCACCGGACGTTTAATTTACGCGCTCATTCTCGGAAATCGAAATACTGCCCTTTCCACTCTAGCAAGTTTTATTACAAAATCTGGTAGCAAGGAGGGGTCTGATCTGGAAATATCTACTGATAGCAAAATTAAAAGAGCAAAGCCAAACAACTAAACCAGATCGACATAATGTTTGGGACACGGTGGACCATTTTTTTAACCCAGCATACAAAAAGCAACATACCTAAGGTCTGTCAACAAAGGGGCTGAAATAGAAGACTAGTTCGTCAAACCAGTGTGAATAGAATGCCCAAAACAAAGCAGAAGCAGATTGGATTCTCTGCTGGTTGGATGGTTTATAGGTCGATTTCTTTAATTGCCAGTTAACGAAACACATCTGACCGTTATACCACTGCTTGCCAATAAATTAGATTTTATTTCCGATTATACAGCATGGAGAATGAAAATCAGACCTTAAAAACGAGAATACTGTGCTTCGGCTGGACCTTACTAAAAATGGAGGATGTCCGTTAAGTAATGACTGAGCACTTGCGCTGTGGGATGTCTCCCACCACGGTGAGACATTGTTGGGACGTGTTTCTGAGGTTTGGAGATGCAGTGAATAGCCTTCTTGGGATTAATTGCTCGGAGTAGTTATTACTCAAGATTGAAGTTATTTTGTCTTCATCAATAACCAATTTATCATGTGCTCAAATGTCTCATTTGGAACTCAATCATCGGGTGTTGATACCCACAGGCCTGAAGAAGTAGGATTAAAACTTGCAAAATGAATTGCAGTGTCAAGCATCACCTTTTGGACTTCTACTCAACAATTTGACTTCTTGAAAGGGTCATATGTCCAAGTTTGGATTTGTCTCAAGTGTGCTTAACAATGATTTTTTTCCCATAATCAAGCTTGATTAGGTTGCAAACATGATATTTTCTTTCAAGATTTGTCATTTATAATTTTTTCTAGTTGGGGAAGGAAGAAATCATTTTATTGTTTTTTATTAGAAAACAACAATGCTGGTTTCATATCATGAAATGCAAAGCGTCATAAAATCTTTAGCTATAAGATTTGGTAGAGTATTATATCTATAACCTTGTAACATATTCCTAGCATTAAACTTCAAATATATATTTCTTAGAAATTTTAAATTGGTTAGTTATGATTAGGTAAGCTTTGAAATGCCCAAAGAATTGTCAAATTAACATGAAAATGGATGTACATAGGAATGGTATAATAATTTTGGATTGTCCTTCTTATATCATCCTTCATTTTTTTAAACAAAAATGAGTAATTTTATTTAAAATTTGTGCTCAGTTGCAATGTGATACCTAAGAGATACAACTCCACTTTCAAACATCATTATGTAGCGTTCAAGGCTAGCTAATTTAGAGATACAACACTATCCCTCTACATTTGACAACTTGACCATAGGTTGTAGTTTTGACTACTACAACAAAATACAACTTTAGACTTGTCTACTCAAAAATCATATTGCTTAAATTAGCTAAAATATTGACGTACCAAAATTTGTAGGCCAAATTTGCCTTGAATCAAATACTCATACCAAAATGACTTGCCCATGGAAAACTGTTGTTTGGGTCTGCTGCACATAACTAACAAGTTGAAGAGTTGATTACTCAAAGTTTGGAGTAGAGCTGTTGAGGTTGATTTCCATGCGTCCCACCTGTGCCTCCTATTCATCCCTAGCCGAGGAGTTCTCGACCAGAAATTTTAGATCCATTAACATATTTTGTAGTGCAAAAACTTCATCCAACACACTGGAGATTTGGACTTACATTGTAGTGATCATATTAGAGTTTTCAATTTGAGTGAGAGAGAGATGGTGAACTTGTACTAAAAGTTGATAAAGGGCATCATGGGAGGCTTGACATCGAAAACATGTGCTGAACGAGGAGGTCTCTGATGCAGAGTTTAGTTCCATAGAAGTTTGAGAATTAATCGGCAAAGCCATACAAAAGCCCGAACAGATAAAAAAAGTCACCACAATCAAAGACCAATAGTAGATGACAATTTACCAATGCAATGTGATGTCGTGATTCCAAGTTAACCTCGTATCCAATTGTCTAGGGCTCAAAATACAAGTCAAGAATGAAGCCTTCAATTTTTTTAAATAGAATTGTCTAGGGCTCAAAATGCAAGTCAAGAATGAAACCTTCAATTTTTTTAAATAGAACATATACTTTGTATTCAAAATATAGATTTCACAACCATAACCATTTTTCTTCAATTACACAAAATTTGCTTCACTCTTAATATATGCTTCCATATCCCAGTACAACCATGAAACTATTTTCTTTCCCCTACTACCCTTGTATACTATTAGAAAACATTGAAATATACCATAAAGCTATAAATATAGTCCTAATATCAAAATATAACGACAATTCATGAGAACATTATCCAAGATTGGACTCCCCGTTGTCCTTGCTGATAGGATTGCATCAACTGCTCAGTCTTGCGCCAAAGTCGTCGACTCCTCCATCGCTCTGAAGCTGAGCCACAACTGAAGTCTTGCAATAATCTTGTTAACGTCTGCAAATATGTTGTCACTGACCAGCTCCAAGCTGGCATTGAGAAGGTCCATCTCCATCTTCACTATTTTGCGCTCTAGAGACGCCTCGACAACCTAGAGTTTCACATTAATTATCTTAGCGTTGGC
>APFE031661331.1:18703-45678 GCA_000404065.3 Pinus taeda
AAACCTTAATCAACTTAGTTTTTAACACAAAAATATAAATAATAAAAATGGATTATATTGCTATTCTAATTCATAATTTATTTCTCTTTTCAATTACAAAGTGGTGCAAATTTATTATAATAATATATCATTTAGGTTAGATATTTCTTACAATCTATTACTCATGAGTTCAATCTTGATGAACTTGGTTTTAATATAGAAATATAAATATTAATTATAATAGAAATAATGTAAGAAATCTAATTTTTAGAGGAATATTAATTGTGTTATTTTCAATATAATATATTCAAAGAGTTCAATAATAAATATTGAACACTTGCAATAACTAGTTTTTCTAGTTTACTGTCTTTTCTTTTCTATTTAGAAAAAATAAAATCTATACTACTATATTGCTATTCTTGTTCATAATTGATTTTGATTGTTAAATTGATTAATAATAGATACTAGACCTTACCAATGTCATTGTCATTAAATAATTTTATAAGATATTTCTCTCACATTAATTTATTATTTATGAAGTAGCCTCAATCAACTTGTCTTTTAACACAAACATATAAAAAATAAATAATAAATTGTGCTACTATTCCTATTCATAATTTATTTTTATCTTGTCAACTATAAAGTGGTGTAAATTTCCTATAATAATATATAATGATGACGTTGATGACGATGATGATTAACATCCACTAAGAGTGAAATATGGTCTCTTGGATATTTCTAGCGCATAAAGTGATTACTCATAATTCTTTAGAATTATATTTATAAGCTCAAAGCATTACGAAAAATATTTCAAGATCACATAGCTTTGTTGAGTTTAAAAGTTAAGAATGTTGGTAGTGTCACACATATTTTGAAATTTAAATCCAATCTGAGTATGAGCTAGACCATCTAGGATAATTTATTGCTTTTCATATTCAACCCTCTTAGTGTTACAAAGGTAATAGACATTTTCCTCCCATGGTGATTTTGGAATTTACCAGTTTTTCTTAGTTTAACTATGGAGATCATGAGAGTTTGTTCTTTTGTTGAAATCTTCATTTTCTTTTTTACATTACTCAAAACGAAGTCTACATGCTTCTAGTTTTCAATATTTAGGTTGATCAACTCCTTAATATAATATTTTAGTTTCCTTTTACCTTTTAATTCTTTATCACCACACTATTCAATAATAATTAAATTTTGATACAATAATATCTTTACTCTACAAAATGATCTCTTATTATATCTCATAATGGTCTAGCCAAGGCTCCTCATCCTTATGCCATCCCCACTTCATTTGAAGATGGTTTTGGCTAAAGTGACAAGCAATTTTAGGAATGTGAAAGGTCATCATTTTATGTAATGAGTTATTTGTAAAATAAGTTGAAGAGTCATTAGGAAAGTCAAAGATCCACAAAGGGGAATGTCAAGGGTCACCCCACCCTTTTTTATAAATAGAACCCCATAACTCATAGTAGGGGCTTTTGGGAGCCAATATTTTGGCTAGGCTTAGGCTTAGAAAAGGCTTGGGATTATTGTGACGAGCCTTGGCTTCTTCACGGCGTAGAGTGAGTATACTTATTTGGAGGAGCAGGTGTTATTGACGGTAATGTTCCACTATTGGAGCTAGTGGTCATCAATGGTGTATGTATGGATGGAACTTTCAATTATAATAATAATATTAGAGCCAGCACACTTTCATGCATATTTTGTTATTGTAGTTGGACTATTTTGGTTGCTTTAGCAATGTATGTTGTTTAACTTATTCATTTTCTTATGAACTACTTTTTATGAAAGTGTATGAATCTTTTTGGATGTGTGTTGTTGGATTAACCCATCACTTTAATTTGTGGACTATTCCGCATTTGAGCTTGTGATGTCATTCCATTTATGTGTTCCTTTCAAGTTGTGTACTATTATAGGCTTCTAAGGGGCACACTTCATTTCCCCCTCTGTGTTTCAAAACCTTCGTGCATCACACTTGACTTTCCATAGGGTCACACACTTGCTTCCAACCAAAGTTACCATATTTATCTCTACAAGCTACCGCAGTCAAGGCATTACATTACCACCCACTATGGGACTCTGACTCCAAATGGTTTGAGGTTTAATTGGGACTTCTTATCGGGGATATCCCCTGAATGTTGGCAGGTCTAGCACCATGAACATTTCTCATGCTATAAGGAGGGTAACCAATATTGTATGGTTGATTGTCCCACTGACCCCACTAATCCATATTTTGGTCAAAGCAGCAATGTCCACTCTGTCTCCCCTACTCGTAATTCTGAATCTGGTAACGCTTCACCGCCCAAGCCTAAACTGAAATCCCATATCATTAACTTCAGGTCATTCGCCCCATCACTCATCAGTTTGAAAAAAAATGGATTGATTCCGAGAGTAATCGCTCTTCCATATTCTCAAAAGAAGAACAAGACCACTCCCATAGGAGTAGTGGTCTCGTCTGTTGAAGAAGTATTCCTCGCCACTCTTAAAGAACTAGAAGATGGTAGAAGCCAATAGAGATTTTGCACATTTTCGTGTTATTGAAAAGGAAGAAGAGCCTCCACTCTTTCACGAAGGAGGAGGTAACCCCTTACTCTAAGGTTCAACTTTTAGGAGGACAGGTGGCGAAGAAGAAAAGGAAGAAGAGGAGGAGGAACCATCAAATTCGGAAGAGGAAGAGGAGGAAAACGAAGAAGAAGACATGGTAGAGAAAAATCTAGATTGGATGACTCAGGGCCCACTGGAACTTCTAGGTGTCTTGGACAAGATGTCGAGGCACGCAAAGAATCTCTTAATGAAATATGACCCTGACAAGACAATGAAGGTTCAAGACCACTTTGAAAACTTTTACCTACATCTACAAACACTTGAGTTATGTTATGATGATGTTGCATGTAGACGTTTTCCATGTACCTTGGATGGTAAAGTAGTTGTATCGTATCACATCCTTCCTCCAAACTCCATCCAGAATTGGAGGGGATTCAAAAGAATCTTTCTTGAGAAATTTGTTGAAGATAAGACCCCTACCATGTTATTAAAAGAGTTGGGTAGTCTTAAGATGGAGCAGAAGGAAAAAGTTAAATATTTAAATCAGAGGTTAAATCGCATCTTGAAAAAGTTTTCGAACAACACAAAACCCCATGACTCCATTACCATAGACTACTACACTTATGCCTTTCAGACAAGTATTGTGCAATTTGTAAAGCGAACTCTGAAACCAACATTCACAGAAAAATATGAAGAGGCTATTGTCATTGAGAAGGAATTGTGCACTATTGGAGTCATCACAGATGATTAACCAACAAAAGACTCCAAGGAAACGGTTAAGTGGTCTTAGGGACTTCACCTCAAGTTCATGCTCAGAAGGAATTCAGCTTTGGGAAGAGCAGCAATCAGTTGGAAAAATCTGTGCAGATTTCCAATGTGGTGTTGAACATTGAAAAAATTGGCACAAAATTGTATTGCATGTTTCATAATGAGCATAATTTGGAGAAGACCCATAATGGAACCAGCTCAAGATCAGAATGCTTGGGCAGTTTGTTGACTCAGTCATGGTTGAGGAGTAGGCTAAGCCCAATGAAGAGAAGGAAGAAGCTACTTCATCTAATGAAACTCCAAGCATTGGGCATGCAATGAACATGTATCAATTCTTTCTTGCAACCCAAAAAAGCACTATTGATAAGCAGCATTTGAGTGATGGTCCAGCCCAGAAACAAAGCAACCGATACAACTTGAGAATTAAAGGGTTGACCACTGTGATTGAGGTGTCGAAACAGAAATTCAAAGAAAACTTGTTAAGAAAATTGAATCCTCTAGCTAACTCATCACATAACACTCAGAACAAGTCTGGGAAAACAGCTTCAACTAAAAGTGTTTTCGACAGCAATAAAGACATAATCATCCCTCTAGAAACCATAAACCCAATTCCATCCCCAACCAAATTGGGCATTCTTCCCACTGTGGATTATAACATTATAGAGGATATGAATAAGGTTCGTGCAAACATCTCCTTATTTGAACTTATAAAGATCATGAGCCGACGGGACATCCTTCTACGAGAACTTGGACAAACCTCTACAGGTAATGCTACCTCTTCGGACAAGGGATCTAGTAAGTCTCCTAAGGCTTTCATATATGTACTTAATGCACTCACGATGGATGCAAATGCACTTTTCCCACCATTCTTGTTAACATTTGAAATATTCAACTTCAATGTACACAATTTCTTTGTTGATTCCAGTGCATTGGTGAATGTCATGTCATTATCTATGGCCAATAAGATCAATGCTAAATGGGACAAGACAGATCCACAGATCATTTAGCTGGATAGAATTCATTTCCAAGAAATTAATGAACTTAGGGATGTCATCATCTGATTATCATCTAATGGACGAGTTCACCAATGTATCAACATAGTGATTGTGGACATTCTGAAAGCATATGGAGTGTTACTGAGTAGAGACTGTTCAAGAAATATTCAAGGATACTTTGCCATAGACTGGTCACATTTATGGCTTCTATACAAAGGCAGTGACAATTAAATCCGAGTAGATTTAGAGATATACATGAAGCACACAGTGACTCCCTTGAATGGGCATAACGAGCCAATGGTTTTCACAAAACTTCTATTTGGAAACTATTTTCTGGAAACACAGTTGGGGTGTTATCTTGCATATCCATCCCCAGTTCCACCAGATACACAGTTGGATCACCTTCCATGTCTAGCTGGTGATGATGAACTAACTTTGTAAAGTTAGTAGTAGTAGTAGTAGTACTAGTGCAATGAGAAGTCCCTATACATATGACATGTGGATAGTGTACTTTCACAGATCCAATACATAGGAGGGATCTGGAGCTGGTTGTATTTTAATAGACCTATTGCAGAAAAAACATTTTATCTCTAGTTTCTTGGAATTTGAGTGCATGAATAACACTGCATAGTATGAAGCACTCGTCTTAGGCTTACAGAAGGCCATTGACCTCAACGTTGTTGTTCTAAAAGTGGTAGGTGACTCTAAAATCATGGTGTTCCAGGTACATAACACTATATATTATGTGTCACCTCATCTTAAGAGTTATCAACAAGAGGTATGGTGACTCATCTATCACTTCCAAGATTTCAATATTATTTCAGTACCAAGAATGTGTAATGCAGTTGTGGATTCCTTGGAAAATATTTTTGCTAGGATGTTAACTTTAAGGGACAGATTTTCTATTGAAATTTTGGTTAAACCATCTGTCCCAGATAACATAACTAACTTATGCATTTTTATGATGACCAGCCGATACTGTACTTTATGGTGAATGTTGATGTATTCAAAGACACAACAATCGATGAGGACGAGCATGAACAAAAACTACATGACGCAGCTATTGTAAGTAAAGGCAACCCCATCCCTAAGGGTGTGGTATCACTTGAAAATTTGTATGATCTGCAGAACTAGTTCTAGAGACCTGTGAATGCCAAGGCCTAGTTCTACATTGTTGCATGAGAAAATCAACTTGGGAACTGAGAAAGATCTGGAAAATGTCAATCTCTATACTTGTTGCACACCATAGCAGTGGCAAGCCATCATCCGCTTGTTAAATCAGTATCATGACGTCTTCACATGGACATATGATGAACTCAAGACATATGACACGTGAATCATCCAACAAGTGATACCAATCAAGGAAGGGGCCAAGCCATTTCAGTAGAAACTAAGGAAATTTTACCCAACGCTTGAGCCCCTCATACAGAAGGAGTTGAGAAAATTTTTGGATGCTCGGATCATCTACAAGGTGTGACATTCAATGTGGGTATCAAACCTGGTCCCTGTGAGAAAGAAGTCTGAGGAGATCTATTTGTGTGTAGATTTCTGTAATCTCAACCACGCCTCGGACAAGGATAATTACCCTGTGTCGTCCATAGAGAAAATATTGCAAATAGTATCAGGGGCCGATATATTTTCTTTGCTTGATGGATTTTCTTGTTACAACCAAGTTCTGGTAGCAGATCCTGGTAGACTAAAAAATACGTTCTGGATGAAGTGGGGCATGTTCGCATTTCGAAGAATGTTGTTTGGGCTAGTCAATGTCAATGCAACATTCCAACATGTGATGTACATCACCTTTCACAGACTTATTGGACAAAGGATAGTGGTATACCTTGATGATGTGGCAGTATTTTCCAAATAGAGGTCAGACCACCTACACCATTTGAAGAATATTTTTTAGCAATGCCAAAAATACAGGATATCCTTGAATCCCAAGAAGATTATCTTTGCAGTGTCTGAAGGTAACCTCCTAGGACACATCATTGCTAAAAGTGGGATCGAGGTGGACACGGACAAGAACAGGACCATCACGTAGATTCCCCACCCAGTGAATAAGAAAGCCATCCAGTTTTTCCTGGGAAAGATCAACTTCCTTCATAATTTCATCTCTGACTATGCCCAAATGGTTAAACGAATATAGGAGATGATCAAGAAGGACATAGTCTATAAATGGGATAACATGGAAAAGGATGTGTTTTCATGTATCAAGCAAGCTATAACGAAAGCACATGCGTTGTACTGCCCAGTCTTCGGTAAAGACTTATTTCTCTACACTTTTTCTTCTGACACCTCTATTGTTGTTGTGCTTACTTAGAAGGATGAGTTGAACAATGAACAGCCTATATCCTTCATGAGTGAAATCTTGCAAGGGTTGGAGCTCAATTACCCCATCATTGATAAACATTCTTATGTAGTGTATAAGGTGGTAAAACACTTCAGACCCTATCTGATGAAAAACCATTGTATTATCTTTGTTTGACACCCATCATTCATATCATTACTTTTTTAGCAAGAGCTAGGTGAAAGAAGGGTGAACCGGATGACTATATTATAGGAATATGATCTCAACATCAAGCCAGTTCACACAATCAAGGGTCATGGTCTTTGAAAATTAGTAGCATAAGCAGGTAATGCAAAACGGGAAGAAGAAGATCTCGCAGGATGGAAGGAAGAAATTGAAATGTACAATGTTGAGTGAGCCTCCCCCACTTTAGATATAAACTATTGGTACATGGATGTGCGCCAATACCTTGAGCATAGCATCGTGCCCTCTCATTTATCTATGCATAAAAAGAGGGCACTCTAGCTTAAAGCACTATCATATCAGTCGGTGCATGTGGTTTTGTTCAGGAAGCATCACAATGGAGTATTTATCAGGTGTTTGGAAGCACATGATTCAGAAAAGGTGTTATGTGATCTCCATGATGGACCAGCCAGGGGACACTTTCCAGTAAACACTAAAACACACAACGTCATGCGGGCCAGGTTCTAGTGGCCTACATTATTCAAGGATGCTCATGCCTATGCCCGCAAGTGTCCAGTCTGTCAAAGGTGTACTGGAAGAAATCAAAAGTCAGTAGCCTCGTTTCATCCCATTGCAATGGAAGAACCCTTTCAACAGTGGGTCTTGGATATCATTGGGGTAATTTTCCCGCACTCATCAAATCCACACCGCTATTTTCTAATTGCTACATAATATTTCACGTTGTTTCAAGAAGTTTTAGTGTTCTTTGACAAATGCCTAACCCTCTAGACTTAGTAGTAGGTCTTGAAACAATAGACAAAGTAATCTCTACCTTTTCTATAATCAATAGATAAAACAAGAAATAAGAGAAACCTACTTGTAGTTCTCGCTAGCTCCTTGTCTCCCTTGACCGATCTTGCCACTCCTTTCTGTACTTAAGCCACTTGAAAAGTACCTTCACAAACACAGAGACAAAAACCCATCAAGGAAAATGATAATGATCTATTGCTTATAAATAACATGGAATCAAGAACATGATATACATATGAAAGCGTCAACATATAACACAAGCATAAGGAAAAAGTTTTGAAGACTTTATTGATAAGAGGAAGAATTACAACCCATATGTGTTCGATCCAGTGACACTCTTCCAATTCAATCCCTCTTCACCTCATGACAAGTAAGACACTTCAACACTATTACAATACTTGCAATCAATTCTAATCTCATATCACCAGAATATCCCTACAATTCAATAATTTCCAGCCCCTAATCTCTTAGACCAGTGATCTTTTTATAGGTGAATGAAGGAGGTTATGCCATCAATGGTGATAATGAATGCCTTTCTAAATTTAGAAATTAGTTCCATGGAAGAAGGGATAGGGGATTGATGTTCCTTAACTCCCTTCCTCATCCAAATGTGAACTCAAAGGAGTAGGTGGCATTGAGAAACTTCTATAGGTTTCCAATGGATAAGGAATCTTTCAACCCTCACGGAAATTTTCTCAAATTCGCCCAGCGCAGGCCAAAAAGGGACCAAGTCTGCTACATAGCACTCTGACAGTGTATGGTTTGTATTTCAATGCACCTTAATGAAGGCCTACCTACGCTGATCTTCTTAGAGGTAGTTTTTTGGATGTTTTCAGTGATGGAACTTCTTGCGAAGTGAGGCATTCTGATGTTCAACTTCCTTAGGGCATATAACAACTGCATTAGGGGTTGATGGGCCGTAATAGTATCTATCTATAAGTTGGGGTTGATGTGCCCAAATGGATCTGTAACACACGTGCTGGACAGAGGCAGTTCCACTAAAATAGGTGAACGATCAGTAAGTCATCAACTTTCTGGAGGAGAACATCATTTCTAGGTTTAGCATTCCTACATCACGTTTTTTTGACAATATAACATTCTTCTCATCATTAATACTTTATGATTTTGATTTGGAAAATAGTATTATATTGAAATATTTAGCTAATTATTATCTGCAAGGGAATGGTCTTGTTGAATCCGCAAACAAGAACCTCATCCATATCATCAAAAGACCATATTCTTTGAACAACGAAACTAGCACTCCTCTTTGGTGAATGCCTTATGGGCTAACAGAGTCATGCCTAACCTTCTCTAAACACCTCCCCTTACTTCATAGTGTATGGAAAAGAATCCATCCTTCCATCAAACATCTACTTGCCCACTCTCCAAAAGTCCCAAGAATCCAAAGGAAAGCCATGTCTTTTAGTTTATCGTAGGATGGACACTTTGCACAAGCTACAGGAAGAAAGGTTGAAAGAAAAACAAAAAAAAAATCACTTCACAAGAGTTGTATCAAGAGGTGGTTTGATAGAAATTTTGTAGGGAATAATAGCTTCAGTGGGGTGGCTTAGTCTTTAAGTGGGATAAATCCCACGAGGACAAAGGAAATCACACTAAGTTTCAGTCCCTGTGGATTGGTTGATACACTGTGCATGAGAAGCTTGGCCAACACACTTATCATCTTCAATCACTTGATGGAAAGATTGACTCCCTCTTTTTCAATGACCAAGACTTAAAATAATATTTTCAATGAAGATCTAGGGTTGTGCCCCGCACTATGTATATAGTCTTTTGTTGTTTTTTGTTTATGTATTTGCTTCAGTTGTGTATTATTTTGTTCAGTGAATAAGTGTTGTGCCTGACTGCGTTGCGGCTTCCAAGTGTGTGTGTGTGTGGCTGAAGTCTAAATATTTTTGTGACACTGCAACACTTGGCTAGTCTTCTGTCCATATTCCTTGTGTTGGTTACATCTTTTGGCCGATGAAGTTCTGGCTGAAAATATGATTTGTCCATAAGGAGAGTTTTGGTCCAATCATGAACCCATGTCTAGTCTAGAAACTTCATACCTATACTCAGTTTTATGCTTGGGTGTTTTCAAGCCTATCCAACTAGTAGAAATGGAGAAGGGGAAAATTCTAAATGATAAAACTTAAATCAAAGGTATTTATATGCTTCTCTAAAGGAACAACCTCTCTTGATCTCAATAAGTCGGGATCCCTCTTTTGTCCCAAAATGAATAAAGGCGAAAGAAGAGAAATTCTTCATGCGCTGGGAGGTGAAGCAAGCAACTCCATCGGGGTACTGTCTAGGCTTGTTGGCAACGGAGAAATGTTTGTGTTCCTGCATGACTCCATCGGGGTATTGTCACGCATAATTGCAACTTGAAACATTATGATTATGTTGAATCGTATGTTGTGTTCAAATGAGAAGGTATAGATGGGACCATGTCTTCCCATGGGGTAAGTCGGGAAGCCAAAGTAATATGCACAATGAATCAATACTCTCTAAAGGACCAAGGCCCTACATAGAAGAAACTAACCAAGACAGAGAAGCTAGAATTCAACCAGTCTATAGCCAAGTGTTGTAGATGTTGCAACACCCTCCAAAATTTTAGCTTGCACTCAAGTTTCGGAGCCTTCCTTGGTCTTTTACTTGATTTTTGTAAATACTTAAGCTCATTTCATGAGATTTCCCCAATTTCCTTGAACCATTTCGCTTGTTGGATTATTTGTCATATTTTGGCATGTTTGACTATTTGTTCATGATTGTGAAAATTTTATGGTGGTTTCGAAGGTTGGTCTTTGTGTATACAATTTTTCTATCCATGTAAACACTTGTCGCACCCATACACAAAGTCTTGAGCATTGTCACACAAGTGTCATCACGGTCATCCTAATGTCTATCTCAAGTGTCACACTTGTCACTTCTTATCATGATATAGTCACACAAAGGGTAATGCTTCGTTTTTTGCTCCAGTGGTCTATGTTTTCATTTCGTTGAATTATGATAAGTGTGTGATCACAAGTTCAAGTTCATCACAAGTCTATTTTCCTCCCGCACTTAGCTATTTTCAAAAAATCTTCCCAACCAGGAAACTCAGCATCACTGGGCCCTGACTGAGTTGTGCACTACACAATCTCAGCCCTCATTGATGTGACCTTTCTGCCTGGAACCACATAGTGCACATTGACTGTCCTACACGTCAGTTGTACTACTCAATTCTGGAGCCCAACGGCCTTCCTTGACCCCCATAATTCCACAGTTGTGTCTCCCTGTCTGCATTGAACTGCGCACTTCGCACTTTCAATCCTCAAAATTTTCCCTTGCTTGCTGGAACCGCACAACGAATAGAGAGCACAACCTCCCTTGGACTCCAAAACTACACAGATGTGTCCTCTAGTGTCCTTCCCTTAGCCAGAGCTAACTGACCTCAATAAATGCGCAGATTTGTCCTTTAGGCCTCTCTACTGCCCAATCCCCCTTGCCTCTAAAAATTGTGCAGACATGACCTCTCAAGGCCTCATTCTACGTCAACCACTGCTAGCTTGAACTGTACAATCCTGACTCCTAGTGGCCACTACGCAATTTCTTTACCAAGTGGGGACTGTTGTGAAAAAATCCCCAGTCAAGCCTAAGTTGTGCTCTGTGTAGTCTCAATGATCAAACTCTCTCCCTATCACCTAAAACTGCACAATGCGTAGTTACTGGGCCCTCTCTCCTAGCCTGTCACTTTTCCTAGGCTCAGGTCATGGATAACAATGCATCATCTTAGACTAGGAAGTTTTCGGATTGGTGTCGCCTCCTCATGAGTGAATTACAGGAACAAGTACACTATCAAGTCATGGCAAGATGATGAAGAAGGAGAAGGAGGGAAGAATGCCTAAAGACTCACTTGTATTTGAATAGATGAGTGGACCTACCAAGAGAAAGCAAAGGAACACAAGTGTGCAACCACCTTCCAAGACCGAAGATCATTGAAGACCCCGCATTACCAAACTATGCAAAGGAGAAGAGAAAGCATATCCAATAACACATCTAGCACTCAACAGCAATAGCAACTTGACTTTACCACATCATCAAGTTAGTCCATGTCAGCAGTGTCATGTAAAAGTCGTGTTATGAGTTTTCATATGCCACATCACTTTTGTGGGCCATGTATATTGTAAATCAAATGTATTGTAAAGTGGAAGTCCAATGGACACACATGAATATGAAGAATAATTTAAGTGAAAATTCATAGGAAGTTAAACAGTCATGAGGGTAGTCAGAGAGTCACAAGGTGTAAGAATCACCCCTTAGTTATATATACCCCCTCATTGTATGAGAAAAGGACTTTTCACCTTGGCTCCTCCTGCAAGGCATTAGAGAGACCAAATATTTCTTTGAGGAGCAAGGTGTGGCTCCAATGTCCCACTACTAGGGCTAGTGGTGTACAATGTAAATATGTGTCTTGGAACTTTTTCTTAATAATAGAAGCCTTTTAATGCTAGCACATTCCTCATGCATGACTTATGAATGTTTGTAAGACTATTCTGTGAACATTTTTATTTCATGTTTTCTTTCACATGTACTAAGATAGTTGAAATATTTTGTTTATTTTAGTGCTCATATTTTTTAAAATGTGTTGTAATGGTTTTTATTATTGTCTCACCCTTGTGGACTATTCTGCGAGATACTATATAGACCTTCCTTGCTTATCGGTTATAATGATTGTCACATCCGTTGTGGACTAATTTGTTCGATGTTAGACGGATCTTCCCTTGTTCATTGGTTGTAATGATTGTCGCATCCATTGTGGACTATTATGTTAGATGTTAGATAGGTCCTTATGGTTCATGTGTGTCTCTTCCTTGGCTATACTATTACCTCTCTTAGAGGCTCACTTCCCCCCCTTTTGCAGTAAGAGAACCTAGACACAGTTTCACTACACACTCACTAGGCACATTCACCTTGATTTTCGAAGATACCATTGCATGACTCTCTTGTGCCGATAGCTAGAGCCAAGGAAAATCTTTAAGCATTTGGAAACTGGGTCGTTATACCAGATGGGACCCCTACACCAAACAGTGTGAGATCTGATTAGGACTTCATATCGAGGAGACCCCCAGAATGTTGGCAGGTCTAGCACCATCCACAAATAGATTCCTATAATAAGTGTGGTATTATCCAGAATGCTTATAGGCATATGCTAGGTAATGTGAAATTCCAGTATAGAGAAGCTTTGAAATATTATGGTGCAACCCATTCTGAATTTAACATTGTTGGTTAGACACTGATTCTATAATAAATGGCTTCCGTAATGAAATGCTCATACATATTTTTGAGACATAGGAATGTTTCTTGCAAGAGAAGATGTGCTAGAAAACATTTTGATAAACTGTATCTGGGAAGAAAAGTCCACGCAATTTGATGATTCAAATGATGAGAAGAAAAAGAAGTCTCAGTGAAAGAAATATGATATCTCATCCAATTATTTCATTAGAGAAGCTTTGGCATTCTATGGATCACTGGGTAAAACGTGGGTACATGAGGTTGTTTTTTAAAACTTGCAACTTGCTTGTTACCACAAAGACTGGTATTTTAAGGCTTTGAACCTTGAGAAGAAAGAAATTACTTTTGAAAAAGGACCAAATGCTAATTTGCAGCAAGTAAGGTGTTATGCATCTCTAATTGAGCGATATTGAAAGAAGTGGAATTTTACTGTGACACATCTTGATATGTTCTTAGAGATTCTTATGGAGAGGTTAGCCTTATGTCTCACATTGTAAACATCTTGCCACTCAAATACAATGCCATATTTGGCATTATCTCACCAACTGGTAAGGACGACATTGCATTTGGGGGTGGGGGGGGGGGGGGGGAAGGTATTTTAAGGACTTTTTTTGGACAAATCTGGACGCTCATATTGGGCATTGTAAAGTAATAAAGAAACAGTAGTCACAGACTCTGCTCAAGATATTGTTGTCAATGACAAACAATACAAGCAAGCATTCCAATTGGATTTTCTTTTTTCATTCTAGATCGAAAACTTACATAGAAAATAATTTTCATAGTGAGATGCAAAGTGCCTCTAGTAGGATTGAGGATCTGGGGAAGCTTAGAGAGATGTACAGAATGGCTTTGAAAACTGATGGAATTCTTAACGTATTTGTTATCTATGACATGTGGATTTCATGAAAATGTGTGTTTGAATAGCTTCATTTAAAATCAAGATTGACCTTATAAGTATTTTAAGTGTTACATATTCCAAAAAATGTTGGCACAATTATGGAAACAGGCCTTCCAGGAATTCATGGAAATACTCTGAGAAGTATACCTAACATTTTGGATTTTTGTTCAGACATGCTTACAATAATCTAAGAATTAAATTTGAATTGGCAATATTTAACAGTGTGGTCCATTGATATGTGTCATTTTTATATGGAACAATGTTATGATAGATTGATATTATTAGACCTTACATGGTCTAAAGGTCTTTATCACCTGAAATTTGTGACTCCAGGACAGAGCTATCAGACGGAGAAAGCCAAACGGATGTCACATTTATATTGTGGTAGAACTCAGAGAAAAAAAAATGACTAAAAGTAATGTTAATTCCATGTGACAAATAGAGGCAGAGGCAGGTTAACGGCAGGTGAACGGGTGTGTTGGAAGATAATAACAATGACTAATATGCCAACTTGACAGAGAAGAGAATGTTATCTAGCCAATTTGCATACATATTAACAATGTTATTGGTAGGGTTGGTATACATTATTATATGTTTTCAATGTTGATTGGTGTTACAATAGTGCATGTCAACCCTACACCGACCTACCGCGATCATAAATAAGAACAAGATCCACGTTTTGTTCTCCTGATCACTCTTAGGGTGTGGTTTTCCTACTAAAAGTTGGGTGTTTAGGCTGTGATTGAAATGATTTTTTCCTCATTGTATGTCATCATATCAACTTGGCCAAATAATTGAATATATAGATATATTGATATCTAGAAAACAAAATAATAAATAATATGCATCCATCAGCACCAGCTTCTTCTACATGGTCTCACTTCCTTCATTTGACCTGAAAGTCCAATCCAATATTGGAATTGAAGGTATGCTTCATTAGACCCCAAAGTTCAAACCATTGGTATTGAACTAAGTTCATACCCATATTAATAATTGGAATTGTTTTAGCAAAGTGAATTCTCTTCCTAGGGTGAGCTCGCCAATGAACGAGCAATATTCATTCGGGGTGATCTCTTGTATAGTCTGAATGATATCAGGATTTCAAATCTTATCTACTCAAGTAGCTGGAGAAATAGATTTCATTGTTCACTCACCGTCATCTCTTCTCCTTCGTCGTCTCCTCACTATGATTTTATCATATAAGAATAAGTATACATCCTAGAAATATACTAATATCAACTTGGCATGACCTAGGACCTTTCAATATGTATGCATCAAGATAATATACATACATAATATATAGTTTGAGTGAAAAGGAAACTACTATGATGGATGGTCTCGCACGCAACCTTTGACTATTCACATTGTGGATCGATTGAATGTGTCGTACAAATATATAAACAACATAGCTATGAATATATAATGTCTTGTTGAAACATACATACACAATGACTGTCTTGTTTTCTGATGCAGTCAAATTCTCCCAAACATAGTGCATTGGGAAATGGATTATTGGGCCATGGAACCAGTCATGTTTGTCACGTGGAAAGACATATACATTCTTCTTTAGCTCCATGGTCTCGTAACTCAGTAAACAAGGAGATATTTAATACAATATCTACAAGGACATTTCCAAGGATAGAAACATTTGTCCCTGACTTTGGAGAATGAATGTTATTAAAGAAACCAAAGGAATCCCATCAAAGTATAGGTTCTCGCTTGTTACCCATTGTAAAAGGAAATCTTTTGAGTTCTATATATCATTTGAGTTCATGTTGGTTCTCAAAAATACCTCATGATCTTGGCACTAAGCTTGAATCTGTGGACCCAGCCACAAATGACATGCCTTTTCTTCGGACAGATGCTCATGCTGCCATTGAAGTTGCTTTGGATGGAGTGGTGAATATTTTAAATGTAGCTTCCATGGAAAAATAAACCTCAACGAGAAATAACAGGATTTGTTTTTGTCATTATTGGTCGAAGAATCTTGACAAATTCTCATGTCATAGCAGATCACATATTTATACTTGTCTGTAAGCATGGATCTCCAATTAAACATAGAGCAAAGGTCCTAGTTGTTGGACATGAATGTGACCTTGCCATCCTCACTATTGAAAGTGAGCAATTTTGGGAAGGAATGAATTTCCTAAAATTTGGGAATATTTATTATATCCAGGAGGCTGTAGTTATTGTCAATTATCCTCAAGGTGGCGACAATATCTCTATGACTAGGGGAGTTGTATCAAGGGTAGAAATGACATAATGTGTGCATAGGGATTCTCATCTTATGACTATACAAATTTATGGAGCTCTCAACCCAGGTAACAATGGAGGCCTAGAAATCATGAATGAGAAGGTTTTTGGTGTAGCTTTCTAAAACCTGTCTGGGGAAGAAAACACAGGCCGCAAACATTGATTCTAGTTCATTACTTTGACAAGTTACCAATCTATTTCATTTTTTATGGTTTTTTTTTGCTCAATTGACTAAGATCTGTCTTCATGAACATGGAGATGACTAGTACAACACTTCATCGTGTTGACTGTGTGAGCGTGCTTCCACAGCAACACCTAAAAATCACAGTGAATATCTAGGCCTTATATCTCAAGTATTGATGGATGATATTCATGTAGGATATAAGTGTCTGGCAAAGTATCAGGTGAAAAAAAGGTGAATGGGGTGGAAGTTGATAACTTAAAGCATTTGTGTTAGCTAGTAGAAATTTTCACAGAAAAAAGAGAATTCATTTAGATTTGGATGATGAAAGGGTGGTCATTCTTAGTTAAATAGTTTTGATTTAATTGAAGTCGCAAAGCAAGAGGAAATGGAATGTGAAGAAAGTTCAGATGGTTCTCCTACTAAACAAGTTGTTACCATGACTCATTAGGTTCTTCTGTTGACAATGGGTTGTGCTTCTTATTAATATGGTAAAGTAGTTTTCCTTGGCATTGATATATTATAAGGATGCCTCAATTTTATTAAAGTTGAGGCTTTAGTAAATGTAGATATTGTGAAGATCAATGTCCGAGAAATAATACATCGCCCACCTGGTGAAGAATAGCAGAACTGATGTGCCTTTCATATTATATCGAAGTATAGGAGTTACCTTTTGTCCAACAGAGTTTGTATTTTATGAATGAAATCTAGTTTTCCTATCATGTTATTTGGTGGAACTTCTGCACTTGCCAGGTGGTTGCTAGGACAATTTACACATGATGTTGTGTAGATTTTATTATTTCTTGGTAACTATAGTATGGTTGTGGTCAAGTTCAATATCAGTTGTTGTGCACTCATTTTCACCATCATATAACAAAGCTTCACATTTAACAGTGCGTTGGAGTGAAGCTACTACTTGATTATATATCGTGTTTGATAAGAATGGAAATGTTGTATTAAAAGAACTAAAACCCATTGGTCAGCTCTACGAAAGAGAGTCTGAACCAGGAGAGTCTGGCTCTACATAACGCTCTACATTGTTCATGTACATCACACATTATATAGTAATCATTGTTTTTAGGTAAGATAGAACAATAACCTAAGAAATAGAAACTAATACCTATCTTGAGGTCACGTGAACCAACTCGCACCATTCGAGGATATTCTCCATTATCTTCAACACTCCCCCTTAATGGAGAACGGGTTCACAAATATGCCTAACATCTCCCTAAACATTTCAAACTTAATCCTGCCAAGAGGCTTAGTGAAAATGTCTGCAACATTATCACATGTATTACAATATACCAAATGGATTTCTTTGGATTTCACTTTCTCCCTGATGAAGTGGAATTGTGTATCAATATGTTTACTGTTTTTTTGGAACACCGGATTATTAGCAAGTTTGATTGAACTATGATTGTCGCATCTGATTGTTTTTGCATGTATTTGTTCTTCCCTGACATCCTGGAGGAGTCTCCGCAACCAAACTACCTCATACGTTGCTGCACACATGGCTTGATACTTTGCTTCCGCTAAGGACAAGGAGATTGTGTTCTGCTTCTTGTTGCTCCATGTGATCACCCCGGATCCAATGTTGAATGCATAACTTGTTATGGATCTGCAATCATCTACATTTCCTGCCCAACCTGAATCTGAAAATCCTATCAATCTAACATCAGAAGAGTCAATGTAAATAATACCGTAATCTATAGTACCTTGTAGATACCTCAAAACACTTTTCCCTGCATTCCAATGGCTTTCAAGTGGCTTGGGCATATATTGGCTTAGCACATTGATTGCATAAGCCAAATCTGGTCTAGTGGTGGTTAGGTAGATTAGACTCCCAACCAGCTGTTTGTAAAGTGTCGCATCTGCCTCCTTTGAGCCATCTTCACTTTGCAATTTGATGTTATGTTGTAATGATATTGCTGTAGGCTTACACTGATCCATCCTTAATCTCTCTAACAGCCCTTTGACATACTTTCCTTGGGACAGAAATTTTTCTCCTGAATCTCTCCAGATCTCAAGACCCAAATAGTATCTCAACTCACCAAGGTTTTTCATTTTGAACACCTGTGACATCTGTTGCTTGATTTCTTTGATTAGATATGTAGCGTCACCTGTAATGATCAAATCATCTACATACAAAGAAATTAACACTATATGCCCTTGTTCATCTTGCATGGTATAAATATTAGGGTCATTTTTACTTTTGTTGTAGCCAGCTTGTAGAAAAAATGAGTCAATCTTTTCATACCAAGACCTGGGTGCTTGCTTTAGTCCATAAAGTGTTTTCTTCAATCTACAGACTAAATGTTCTTTCTCTTTTTGGACAAACCCTTTAGGTTGCTCTAAAAAAACCTCCTCTTTTAGTTCTCCATTTAAAAATGCAGACTTTACATCTAGTTGGTGTATCATCCAATGTTTCTTAGTAGCTAAAGCAATTAACATTCTGATAGTGTTTAGTTTAGATACAGGGGAGAAGGTTTCTTCATAGTCTATACCTTCTTTTTGTGAATACCCCTTTGCTACCAATCTAGATTTTAATTTTTCTATGGTTCCATCTGCATTAATCTTCGATTTGTATAACCATTTACAACCTATGGTTTGTTTTCCTTTAGGAAGTTCAACTAGTTCCCAAGTGTTGTTCCTGATTATTGATTCATATTCCTGTTCCATGGTTGTTTTCCATTCTCTACATTCATTTTCTTCTTTATAACCAGAAGGTTCAACCACGTTCATCATACTAGTTATAAAAGCATTTTCCCTATATCTTGTAGGAAATTGAGCTTTCCTACCTGATCTCCTGAGAGGTGGGGTAGCTTCAAACCTTGTTTGATCATTATTTTCTTCATATTGTTATTGTTATTGTTATTGTTGTTGTTGTTGTTGTTGTTGTTGTTGTTGCTGTTGTTGTTGTTGTTCATCTTCTGCTTTTGTTTGTTGTTGATCCTGATTGTTTTCTGCTTCTTCTTTCACCAAGTACAGAATATCCCATTCCTCATTGTGCTTATCAGATTCTTCATGATCCTGCTCATGGAATATGACATATCTACTAACAAAAATCTTGTGAGTAGAGGGATTAAATAATCTGTAAGCTTTATGTTGTGAACAATACCCTAGAAAAGTACATCTAATGGCTTTCAAATCTAGTTTTCTTCTATCATCCTTAGGAATATGGGTAAATGCTTTAGATCCAAATACTCTTAAGTGTTTTACTGCAGGCTAAAATCCATATAATGCTTCATAAGGAGCTTTAAACTCAAGAATCTTTGTAGGAATCCTATTTTTCAAATAAATTGTAGTATTAAATGCTTCAACCCAAAAACCATTCGAAATATTCTTACCTTTCAACATGCTCCTAGCACATTCCACCAGTGTTCTATTCTTTCCTTCAGTTACTCCATTTTGTTGTGGAGTATGGGGTACTGTGAACTGATGCAATATTCCATGGTCTTTACAATACCTGATAAGCTCATCTTTCTTGTATTCTCCCCCTTGATTGGACCAGAGAATTTTTATCTGTTTCCATGTTTGCCTTTCAATCATGTTTTTGAACTACTTAAAGTATTCAAATGTGTGACTCTTATTACTCAAGGAATATACCCAAGAAAACTTTGTGCAGTCATCAGTAAATAGTAAAAAATATAGTGCACCTCCTAATGGTTTTGTTTTCATGGGTCCACATAGGTCTGTATGCACTAATTCAATTATATCCCTCTGTTTCTTTTCTACTCGAATAGGGAATTCTTCTCTATGCATTTTTCCTAATGTACACGCATCACAATCATTATGTACTTGCTTTAGCATAGGAAGATCTCTTACAATTTCCTTCTTCTGTAGTAACAGCAAATCGCTGTAGTTGATATGACCAAATCTCTGATGCCATAGCTCTTCTGTAGTCAAACTCACAGGTCTCAAGGCTCGAACTGGTGTAGGTCTTACATCCAACTTGTACAGACCTCCTATTCGAATTCTTGTAGCAATTGTCTTCATGCCATCTAGCAGATCCTCAATATAACAGTTAGATTTAAAAAATTCAACTTTAAGATCTTGATCTGTTATCATGGATACAGAAATCAATTTCTTTGTTACACCGGGCACATACATGACATTATGAATTTGTTTTACATTACCATTAGGTAGAAT
This sequence comes from Pinus taeda, assembly GCA_000404065.3. NCBI lineage: Eukaryota > Viridiplantae > Streptophyta > Pinopsida > Pinales > Pinaceae > Pinus > Pinus taeda. The sequence goes on from APFE031661331.1 coordinate 39,028, forward strand.
GATAGAAATTTTCCCACACCCTTTGATCTGATGACTTCTATGATCACCTAGGTAAACTTGTGCCCCTTCATTGATTTCTTTAAAATATTTGAACCAATTCTTGTTCCCAGTCATATGTGTTGATGCTCTCGAATCTACATACCATATGTCTACATCAACATTCTCATCAAAATCTGCCATAAACGATCTGAAATTATGCACATGATTTTCATTCGTGAGATGACCTGCATGTCATTTATTCTTCTGTTGTTCTTCATGATATTTCTTCTTCTTACACTCCCTGGCAATATGACCAAGTTTTTCGCAATAAAAACATTTAATTTTAGAGTTGTTTCTATTCAGATGCATACCTTGGGTCTGATTCAGTCTTTTCTGTGAATGTCCTCCATTTTTCTGTTACAGATTTCCTTTCCCTTTGAAGAATTTCTTCTTCACCAACAATGCAAAATCGGCACTCTGGGGCTTCAGAGTCAGTCTTCTTTCTTCTTCTTGCATCAATATTCCTATCAGCTCTTCAAATTTTGGGATCTTCTCTCTTGCATTTATCCCAATTATGAACGTTTGATATTCATCTGTCACACCATTCATTGTAATGGTTACAAGATCTGTATTTGCAATCGCATCGCCAATGTCTGACATTTTGTTCTTTAAATCCTTGATCCTTAATATGGATGAAGAAACTATTTCATTCTCCTCCATCTTCAGGGATAGGATCTTGCTCTTTAGGAACAGAAGATGATTTGAATTCCTGATCTCATACAAATCCTTCAAAATTCCCCAGATCTCGTTAGTTGTCTTACACTCTCTGATGTGTGGTATGATGTTGTATTTTACTGACATCTTCAACAGCATCTTTTCTCTACCTTCTCGCTTATCCAAATCTAGGATCGATGTTGATCCAGCTAGCTTCGGCTCATCCCCATTTGCAATCGTCCAAGCACTCTGCACTTCTAACAGAGTCTGCATCTTGAATTTCCAATTTGCATAATTGGAACCATAGAGCTTGTTATGCTCATTCAAGCATGCTTCAAACATATTATTATTCATCTTGGCGATTTGGACAAAAAAATTCAACAGGTAAAAGAAGAGGTTAGATTTACCCCAGATCTGTGACAAAGACAGATCACTGATCTTCAATGTTGTTTAATCTTGTAGCACACCTGCAGATCACAGTGGCTTCCTTCACAACCTCCAGACAACCTTCTGTTGTTAGCCTCTACAGCCTTCTCTCAGCCTCCACGGAGCCTTTTTGTTGTTTACACGATCGTCGCAGATGTACAACACTTATCTGAGACGTCATCACAGATGTACACAACTTATCTGAGACGTCATCGCAGCTATACACCTAATACCTGAGACGATGATTGTGCTTATTCTCCTGAAACCTGCGATGATTTCGGTTTATTCGCACCCTCCTCTTAGCATATAGGTTCCTTAGCCTTGACGCTCTGATACCATGATAAAAATGGCAATGTTGTATTAAAATAAATAAAACCCACTGGTCAGCTCTACGAAAGAGAGTCTGAACCAGGAGAGTCCTGCTCTACAGAACGCTCCACATTGTTCATGTACATCACACATTATATAGTAATCATGGTTTTTAGGGAAGTTAGAACAATAACCTAAGAAATAGAAACTAATACCTATCCTGAGTTCACGTGAACCAACTCACACTATTCTAGGATATTCTCCATTATCTTCAACAAAAGTTTCACAAAAAAGAGAATTCATTTTGATTTGGATGATGAAAGGGTGGTCATTCTTAATTAAATAGTTTAGATTTAACTGAAGTCTCAAAGCAAGAGGAAATGGAATGTGAAGAAAGTTCAGATGGTTCTCCTACTGAACAAGTTGTTGCCATGACTAATTAGGTTCTTATGTTGACAATGGGTTGTGCTTCTTATTAATATGGTAAAGTAGTTTTCCTTGGCATTGATACATTAGAAGGATGCCTCAATTTTATTAAAGTAGAGGCTTTAGTAAATGTAGATATTGTGAAGATCAATGTCCGAGAAATAATACATCGCCCACCTGGTGATAGTAGAACTGATGTGCCTTTCATATTATATCGAAGTATAGGAATTACCTTTTGTCCAATAGTGTTTGTATTTTATGAATGAAATCTGGTTTTCCTATCATGTTATTTGGTGGAATTTCTGCACTTGTCAGGTGGTTGCTAGGACAATTTACACATGATGTTGTGTAGCTTTTATTATTTCTTGGTAACTATAGTATGGTTGTGTTCAAGTTCAATATCATTTGTTGTGCACTCGTTTTCGCCATCATATAACAAAGCTTCACATTTAACAGTGTGTTGGGGTGAAGCTACTACTTGATTAGATATCGTGTTATCTAATGATTTGTAGGAACAAAGAAGTTTTCAAGAAGTGCACTATCATTAATGGAGAGTGACAATGTATTGGAGGAGATTATTAATTTGGGAGAAAAAGTGATATAACAGATACACGTGCTACCGTCTATTTTGTAATTAGTGATTCTACAAATTCTATACGTTGGTTCTAGCAACATGAGAAAAGTTATTTTGCAGAATTTGAGGAAATGGATATCCTAGGAGAGTTCAGTTATGAGAAAAGTGGTGTGAAAAACTAGAATAGTCGAAAAGAAAACCAGAACAGTCAAAAAGAAAACTCTTCAACATGGTAAAGCTAGATATTTTGTTTGGGAGCTCCACTCATACATGTATTAACTAGAGTTAGAGTCAGATATGCCAATAGCCCTTGAATTTTAGCTAGGAATTCATATAGGGTTCCTTCACTCTTGAGTATCATCGTTTGATGCCGGCATTTATTTTCATAGCTAGAAAAAATCTAAAAAACTTTGTACTAAATTGTGCCATCAAGTGGTAGCCAACCAATGGCTATATCATTTTCTCAAATGCCTTTCCACTATTATTTCTTTGGTTTAAAATTTTTTTTATTATAATTCATAGAGTGTTTTTTCATTGGTCGTGACAACTTTAACAAGTAGCCCAAACTAAAAAACCTATTGGAGGGTAGATTTTCTAGCCATTCTATGTTCAAAAATATATAGCAAAATGTTTATAGAGTCTAGTTTTTTTCTAGTCTTAAATCTCCAAACCCCTTCCCATTGATATCAAAGGGGGAGGTAAGCAAAGGTTATGAATAGTAAGAAGAAATCCTTTTCAGGACAAAATGGTGAGGATGAATGTGCTGCCATCAATTCTAAAGGAGGATATTGATGGAATTATTGTCATTGATGGCAAAGGAGCAGCAAGGTATGCAAGAGCAGGAGCAAAGTATGAAGGAGCAACTTGGAGCAACAAGACAAGGAGAAACAAGCCAAGGATCAAATGAGCAGCAAAGGAAAAGGAGAGCAACAAGGTAAAGGAGCAAAGGAACAATATAAGACCAACAACAAGAGCAAGCAACATATTGGTAAAGGAAAAATGTTTACAGCAAGGCATGTTTGATATGTAGGAACTAGATAAAGGGTGATGGAAAATGCTTCAAAATAGATGTTGTTGAAGAGATGCGAGGCAAGAAAAATCACGATCATTGTTGTGATGCAAGGCCAATTCAAGACTCCATGACAGCAAATGTAATACTCCATGACAGCAAAGGAAAAATTCTATGGCAGCAAAAACAAGACAAACCTCAAGGGGGCTAAGGCAATGGCATGAAGAAAAGATGGCTTTGATCATATAGATGGATTTGGAGAGTGAATGTTTCATACATATGCTTACATTTCTTTCATATGTTGTGTGATATTGTTTACATTAGAGAATGCTTCCAATGTGTGCATGCGTTGTGATGTTATAATGTTGCTTTTGGCATTATGTTGATGTTGGTGTACCTAATCATTATATATGGTTGAAATAATATGTGGTGCAACACTTAATTATTTTCTTATATTCAAAATTTGAAGAGCTTGGAAATGAATGAGTGGAAGGCAAAGAGTGAGCATATCCACTTCATATTCTTATGTGGAATACAAAGAGCCAGCAAACTATATTTATAAAAGATGTTATTTTGGAAGATATATGTAGAATGGAGTTAGAGAGCATGTGAGGATTGATTGTTTTTGAGTTACCTGACACACATGAAGCTGATGTGAAACATATTTTAAGGTGAGAATAGGCAGAAATAAATATGGAGGTAACCAGAATTGATGACCAAGTAAACTTGCATATTGTTTTCATTTTGTATGAGGGAATTGTTGTAATGCCCTAATTAATCTTATCATGCAAATTTTATTAGTGTTTATCTTACCTAAAAATATTGACTTATAATTATCAAGAAATATTGGTACATACCTACATTGATGAAACTGTAAATTTATTTACTGATATAAATTTTATTATTTTTATTATTCAATTCCCAACTTGTCTTCTCAAATTTAAATTTTGATAGGATATGGTCTCCTTCCATTTATTCCAATTTAAATATCCATATCCCAAAGTGTCTTCTCAAAATCTCCTTGGGAGAAGATATGGTCCTCTCCAATTAATTACCAAATTATATATCCATATCTTATACCTAAAATGTCTTCTCAAAATCTTCTTGGGAGAAGACATGGTCCTCTCCAATTAATTACCAAATTATATATCCATATCTTATCCCCAAAATGTCTTCTCAAAATCTCCTTGGGAGAAGATATGGTCCTCTCCAATTAATAACCAAATTATATATCCATATATTATCCCCAAAATGTCCTCTCAAATCTACTTGGAAGAAGATATGGTCCTGCGCAATTAATTACCAAATTAAATATCCATATGTTATCCCCAAAATGTCCTCTCAAATTTACTTGAGAGAAGATATGGTAAGAAAAGTCAAATGAAAAGATGAGGGGATAGTTATGACATTAATGATAGGTGGTTGAGGTGGATGGGAGGAAGAGGCATAAAAGGGGAAGGATTATGAGAGGAGGGGTTGATCCTTGGTCTTGGTTTTGGTTTCGATTGTGCTTTTGGAGGATTTTGTTTTGGGAGGAATGTGGAGAAAAGAGAAGTGACAGAAGGAGAGTGTTTGTTTAACTTGTACACACTACATCTGGTTGGACTTGGGCTCGGAGGGCTAGGGAACCTTTGGAGGTTCCCTAGGCTAGGAAATACTTCCTAGTTGGTTGGGAGGCAAATCCAATCGGGTAGCCAAGAGGACCATCCCAATGGAGTCAGGAGCTCAGGAGCATCTCAACTAAGCTATTGGAATAGGTATTCCTATGTTTATTGATTACATACGTAAATGGTTGAAATGAAATTCCTACTTATTTAATTTGTGGTAAATAAATTTTAATGGTATATTATCATCAAATAAATATTTAGATATAAATAATTTCTTTCACATTTTATAGTGTTTAAAATTAGAGAAATTTAGTTCTTAGTTAGAGGGCCTTAGGAGGGAGCCTCACACGTGGTATTAGAGCTTAGGTTCAAAATTTGGACCTTGAAGCATGTTACTTTGTCGAAAATCATAGCCAAAACCAAAGAGAGTAGTACCCTCTTGATATCCCCAACCTAGCATATTTCCTATCATGTCGTGGAAGTAGTAAACAATATTCATCCGAATAATCAGATCAAAATGTAAGGAATGTCACCTCTGGAAAATTGATTCACATTTTCAAATCATTAGATATGGCTCAAGGTATGCAATGTGTTGCAAGAATATCTGGAGTTTCTTCTTTCAATTTTTTTTATTTTTATTTTTTTCCAAAAAAACAATCTGTTCATACTCCAAGTCAAATCTCAAAAATTCATCCTCACAGTTTTCCATCCTTGTCTACATCCACCTCATTAAAAATGTTGTTCACGACATATATGTCATCTGGACCAAAGTCATCAGCTAAGGCTTCTCTAAACTCCTAGATTTCAATGTAAGCACTGCCATCTTTGTCAAAATACAGAAATTCCTTATGCAAGTATTCATCATTGTCTATGCTCTGCATATGAAGCGAAGCCGCAACAAATTCTTGATAATCTAGCAGGCCATTTCCATCAGCATTCGCAGCCTCCATTAATTTCTACACTGTTGATTCATTCATATGGGAACTGAGCTTATGAAGACTTGCTTTTAGCTTTTCATCTAATATTGTACCATTGTTATCAGTGTCCATCATCTTGAACATATCTTTAATGCCTTTGGTTTCTTCCACAGATAAATGGTCAGCAATAACCCTTAAATATTTATTTTGAACTTATTCGTCATAGAAAATTGTTTAAGCCTAGTCTTCACAACATCACCTAGGGGAAACATTTGGAGCCTTTTTGGCATTTTGTAACCAAGGATTCTCAAGTACTTTTTGAGCTATTAATCGTAGCTTGGGATTAGGCTTGAGCATCTGGCATACAAGACCTTTTGCAGCTTCAGAAATTTTGGCCATGGCTCTCTTTTGAATCCACTTTCCATTTTGTTTTCTCTCTCTGCTCTTGCTACAAAATAGCATCTTGACGCCATATATGTTCGGGTTCTTAACCTTTTCCAAGTGGGCTAAAAATCCCTCCAGCATCTCCGGTGATAGAAGAAATCACTGCACCAAATGGTTTGGACTTTTTCTTCTTTTAACTTGAATGATGTATTTGTGACATCATAAATCAGATGGCTTCCAAAAGCACCTGCCGAATCAACCTCTGTAGTTTTTGGAGCTGAGATACAACTCCTGATGTACTGAAGG